>VDFB02207260.1:0-20862 GCA_007258455.2 Sequoia sempervirens | reverse complement strand
AGAGAGAGACCTAAGAGAGGGAGAGGGGGTAGGATATTGAAGATACTTGAGAGAGAGAGAGAGGGAGGGAGTGGGAGAAAGATAGAGGGAGGGAGGGTTAAGGGTAGAGGGTAGATGGTTTAAGGGTTTAGGGCTAAGGGTGGAGGGGAGAGAGATAGAGGGAGTGAGTGAGTGAGAGAAAGACCTAAGAAAGGGAAAAGGGGTAGGAGGGGGAAACTTGAGATAGAGTGAATGAGTGAGAGAGAGACCTCAAAGAAGGAGTGGTGCTAGGAGGGAGAGACTTGGGAGAGAGAGATATAAAGGAAGGGAGGGTTAAGGGTAGAGGGTAGAGGGTTTAAGTGTTAAAGGTTTAGCGTTTAGGGTTTAGGGTTAAAGGGGAGAGATAGAGGTGAGTGAGTGAGTGAGATACCTAAGAGAGGGAGAGGGAGTAGGATATTGAAGATACTTGAGAGAGAGAGGGGAGGGAGTGGGAGAGAGATAGAGGGAGGGAGGTGTTAGCTCTCAAAAACGCAGGCGAAATGCCTCAAGAGGTTTCCAATCTCTTGGTACATTTCAGGGTAACAGACAAGGCCAAAATGGTTTAGACCTTCTTCTCTTCAGGTGCTGCTAGACCGAGGCAGGTATACCTATATGAATGAGGCAGACTTGGTTTGTGTTTATTTCCTAAAATAATTCATCCACAATGGAAAATGGGAGTGGATAAATGAATTTTATTTTGGTATAGATTGTATAGCAATATCAAGGCTAAAACTTAATATGTTCAATTTAACAGATGTAAAAATGAGTGAAACCTAAATGGTGAAAATGTATAGACTAGTGCCTTATTGGGTATACAGAGTCAAATGAGAAATCTAAAATGAGTAACTTCTTTCTGGCAGATACTCTAATTGTTTGGAAAATAAATTTGAGTTTATAACTTATATAAACATGCAAGAATATGATTACCAAGTTCTTCTTAATGATCCAAATGAGATTCCCTAATTACTATGATCAACTAAAAGGATTTAATCTTGAAACAACCAATTAATCAACCATACAGATACAAGAAGTGTGCACTGATAAACTGAATATAAGCTTGTTATATCAATTTAAATAACTATAAAACATCAACCTTGGAGAAAACTTCAATAATACTTTAAATTAACATAACAAACAACTGATACCAGAAATACACCACCACATTAAACAATTTTCATTGATATCTCCATAGTTTCAAACATGCATCATAATCTCATAATTGCAAAACATTGTAATCTACGGTATCTTCTATTCAATATTTGCTATTTGCTAACAAAATTGGATATTTATACATCAACTGCTCGAAAGGACATGTCCTTTCAGAAATGTCTTATGTTGAAACAACAAATAATTAAAAAGAAGTAATTAGGATCTGTTAAGCCACAAATGAATCTTTGACAAGTGGTCTAAGTAGTCCCGGTGCTCATGTGTATCTGCATCTCCCAATGCATTCCGGATCGCGATCTCCATTTTCATTGTCTTTTCATTCTATTCACATGCTTCATCCAGTGTTGTATCTTTCATGGTAGCTATCTTCAGAATTTCTTGCAATATTGATTCACTCACCTTTCCACCTAGTCATTTCTTTTAATTTTCCTCTATCATCCAAGAATGTAGTCAATCCCTTTTTTGTGGCATCAATTAATCCATGTGCATCCCCTCACAATTCTTCAAAGAAGTCTCTGTGCTTGTTCACAAGATGATTTTCAGCCTCAATTGCTACATTATCAGAAACATCCCTCTAGTTTATTTCTTGAAGCTTCTCCAGAATCCTACCATCCATTCTTTTGTGTTCTCACAATGCAACAAAGTTATGTGAGTGTGTTCCCCATAGCTTATTCAACCAAGTTGTTAGACTGGCTTGTCTTTTCTTAATTACTGCTACAAGTGCATCATATTTCCCTTGAGAATATGCACTTGATCCTTCCCAATGATATTTTGCTTGTGAACTTTACCCATGAGTGAGCAGCTTGGTTGAATTCATTGTAACTCCTAACAAATCTTTCAGGTGGTCATTATCTCTCAACATCCTCTCATTATTCATTTTGTACATTTCTCTTTCCTTGATTAACATATGTAATTGAGCTTTGTTCAGTTTTGCTACATTGATTCCAATCTCTGCAGTTGCCATAGGATCAACCTCCCCAACCTTTAGATTCATAACATGACCAAATTCTTTCTCAGTATCAATGACAACTGATTTCCTGTGAGGTGGATACAAGGCCCAAATCATCAATGACCCTTCATCTAGATTGTATTTTGACCCTGCATATACTTTTGTCACCTTTTCTGGGATGAGCTTGTGTGTAGCATTACTGTCCTTCAAAAAACTAACAAAGACTAATGCAGAATTGAGATCCAACCCTAGAAATATCATAACACCAGCATTTTCTAACATTTTCCTTCCCTTCTCAAGGGTCATACCCACCATCTCTTTGTCCACACTCATCTTTAGGTCCTTCAATAGTTGTTCCTCATTACTTGGTGTAACATTATCAACCATTTCTCTTATCTCTTTTCCTTTTTGTTTATACAAGAATGCTTCAAATTCTGGAGAATTTGTAAATTCATTATCTGATACAAATGACTTATACTCCATGTGCCTTGCATCTGTATCTATACTCTCTTCCACATTTAATTCCCTGGCAGGGCGGGTGTAGTCTTGAGTTCTCAATCTTGACATCTTATTGGATTGACCCTGTGGCACATTACCCTCAGATGCCTCTTCCCTAGAAGATAACAGCTATGTATCTTACAACCCTTGATTATATTTTTCTACCACCATTTATGCTTCTTCAGCTTCCAGGTTCCTGATCATATCATCAAACTGATAGGGTGCATGTTGATATCCTCCAAAGTTTATCTTTTGTCTAGAAATTTGATATACCCTTCTGGATCAAAATTATTTCTAGGTGGTCCTCTTTTCATGTTGTATTGCAGTAGCTTATCAAGAATCAAATTATACCCTTTCTTCGCCAATACAGTAAAATCACTGAAGCACAACATACTGGGCATGAAAGGCTATTTTTGAAAGAAGCTCAAATTCATAACACTAGAAAAGTCCATCTGCCTAACAATTTCCAAGTATGCAATCCTGTCCGGGATTTTTTTAGACAAAATGAATGGGGCATGTTCAAATACGTAAACCCTAATCATGGTAGCATCATCCAAACAATACCAATCCCCCTAATTGTGATTAATTGGCCCATTGAAGTCCTTAGGCCTGAGAAACCTCTTTATCTCATCAGATACAGAATAAGCACATGGATGATTATAGAATTTGTACAATGGTTTTACAAAATACTCTTCAAAGTGTATGAAACAAGAATTAGAAAACCTGCTATCCCAAACAACAGTCCATAATTGAACAGGTAATGACATACATTCCTTATCAAATTGGGAAATTCTCATCTCCTAAGGCCACAACCCTAACTCCTATCCAAAATACAAAACTATGTGCATCAACAATGAATAATGCCTAAGATGTAAGATAGAGGCTCCAATTTTCACTGCCATCAACCCAGAATCAAGCCCCTTAAAAATGTATGAGGCATAATCAAAAGGTCTAGAGTTATGATACTGGATATCTGCTGAAATTATGATAGGCATGATTGGCATATATTCTGGGACTTCCATTCCCAATACTTGGCCTACCGAGAAATAAGTATACTTCATATAGGGTTCAAAAAGATCAACATTGAAGGGGGGTCCATCACTATCCTCTAGTGGAACTGGTTTTCCGCCCTGTCTAATTCTATGCAGTGGCAACATCCAACCTTTATAAATTGTGTCCATCCTCTTGAATTCCCTTTCTAATTCTTCACATATGATTTTCTCATTGCAAACCCCTTCCAATTTGAAAACCTTGCCTATTGCATCTTCTGATATATATGTATCAATGGTTTCTCGGATGGGTCACAAATGGCTTTGAGTTTTGAATTATAATGAGCGGCCAACAATCTCACCAATTCAACATTGACAAATACATTAGGGTAGACCAACTTTCCTAGATTAAGCTTCCATGGATTACATATTGGTTCAAAATGATTTCTCTGATAGTAATGAAAACTAAAAAGTTCAAAGCCTCTTATTGGTGTCCAAATATCTCCTATGAGCTTACATTTGTCATCTAGTTTATCCACTTCTGCCCTAAGTTGTGCAGATCACCTGGCTTTAGGTCCAAAGCCAGGTAATTGGTCAATAAGATATTGGCTTAGCTTCTGCTCAGTGCCCTCTGGCTCAATTTTGGTTTTCTATTTTTTCCCTCTAGATAGACATCAATTTCGCAATAGTGTTTTCAATTGAATTTTCCTTAATTCATGAAGTTACTTATGCTTCCTGGCGCCATTAATGTTTTAGCTGAAACATGAGTGTAGCAAGTCTTTTTTTGAAACTCTCACTGTCACATCATGTAATATTGTCGGCGAGACATTTTCAAATCTTGGGCGATCCTTCTATTAGGGCTTCTACCAACGTTCATTAAAAAATTCACTAAGAACCCCGACACTTCGAGTTTCCCCAAGAGTTATTTTGATTCACTTGTATCTTTTCTATCGATAGATCATATATCGCTAAGATGTCTCATAATTTCACCAGCGTTATGAGTCTCCCCGAGAGTTATCCCTTCAATCTCAAGTGTATCGCTATAACTCCCACCGATGCAAACATGTTGTTGTGACTTTGTAAGTCGGGAAGATGTTCCTCCGCTTACTTCGTATCTCGCCAAGATATTTCCTTTGGTCCATTTTCTGATCGCCAAGACATAATTATTTTCTTTCCGATGGAACAACACTTGGCATGACTATAATATCTCTCTCTGATGATACCAGTCTCGCTAATGATCGAAATGTATCGCCAAGGCTTTAAAAATGCAATCCTGTTAGTGTGACATAGGGGGTTGACAGGACTCCATGAACTCATATCGACAAAATCCTCCTTCGCTTTATCGACAAGACCGGATGGATGCTACGAGACTTCACTCCGACGACCCAAGTCTGGCCGATATAGTTCTTTGTGCTTTGGTCGGTAAGACACATATGTGCTCGATATGACTCACCCTGATGACTGTTTTCTTTCCAATAGGATCCTTTTGTCGTTGAGACTGTGAACTGCATCAGGTTGATATGAATCCTCAAATAAAATTATATCAGTAAGACATTCACGATGTCTTGCCGATGCACTGAAAAATATGTGTTAGTATAAAATAACTTATGGGTCGGGAAGACCTATATCATCTCATGTCGATATGACTTTATATATTTAAATGCTTGGGGTCAGGTGAATTTTATGGGACCAAATGGTAAATACTAACTAGAACATGGGTGACAAAGCAAAATACATAAATTTTATATTCATGATATGGGCCTCTTTGGAAAACTTTCATGAGTACAGACAACTATAAAATTTTCAAATTTTATAGTTAACAAGAGGGTTAAGGGTAGAGGGTAGATGGTTTAAGGGTTTAGGGTTAAGGGTGGAGGGGAGAGAGATAGAGGGAGTGAGTGAGTGACAGAAAGACCTAAGAGAGAGAGAAGGGGTAGGAGGGAGAGACTTGAGATAGAGTGAGTGAGTGAGTGAGAGAGAGACCTGAGAGAGGGAGTGGTGCTAGGAGGGAGATACTTGAGAGAGAGAGATAAAGGAAGGGAGAGTTAAAGGGGTAGAGGGTTTAGGGTTTAGGGTTAAGGGGAGAGAGATAGAGGGAGTGAGTGGTGAGAGAGACCTAAGAGAGGGAGAGGGGTTAGGATGGAGAGACTTGAGAGAGAGAGAGAGGAGGAGTGGAAGGGAGATAGAGGGGGTTAAGGGTAGAGGGTAGATGGTTTAAGGGTTTAAGATTTAAAGGGTTAAGGGTTTAGGGTTTTGGGTTAAGGAGAGGAAAGAGAGATAGAGGAGTGAGTGAGTGAGAGAGAGACCTAAGAGAGGGAGAGGGGTAGGAGGGGAGGAACTTGAGATAGAGTGATTGAGTGAGTGTGAGAGAGAGAGAGACACGAGGAGAGAGGGAGTGGTGCTAGGAGGGAGACTTGATAGAGAGAGAGTGGGAGAGAGATGCAGTTAAGGGTATGTGGTAGAGGGTTTAAGGGTAGAGGGAGGACATAAAAGGGAGGAGTGATTAAGTGAGAGAGACCTGAGAGAGAGGGGGTAGGAGGGAGAGACTTGAGAGAGAGAGAGGGTAAAAGGGTAGAGGGTTTAGGGTTTGGGGTTTAAGGGTTAAGGGTTTAGGGTTATGGGTAGAGGGAGAGGTTCAATGAGAGAGAGAAGGATGGGTGGGAGAGAGATAGAGAGTATAGGGTTAAGGGTAGAGGGTAGAAGGTAGAGGGTTAAGGGTAGAGGGGAGGGAGATAAGAGTGAGTGAGAGAGAGAGAGACCTGAGAGAGGGAGAGGGGTAGGAGGGTGAGACTTGGGAGAGAGAGGGAAAGAGGGAAGGAGTGGGAGAAGGTAGGGGTAGAGGGTTTAAGGGTTTAGAGTTTAAGGGTTAAGGGTTTAGGGTAGAGGGGAGAGAGATAGAGGGAGTGAGAGAGAGAGAGAGAGAGACCTGAGAGAGGGAGAGGGAGTAGGAGGGAGATACTTGAGAGAGAGAGAGGGTAGAGGGTTTAAGGGTTTAGGGTTATGGGTAGTGATGGAACTGATGGAGCTTCAAATTTTTATCCTACCTTATGTCTTTGGTCATCCATGGTGTTTGGGAAAAGCCTAAATTTGGGGTTTTACCTTTGTCTTCTTGTAAAACCCTAGTATTATCTTATGCCTTAGGAAGGATCTATTTGGCCATTACTTTTTGGAAGGTTTTGAAACATATTAAGTCCCATCGCTTTGTCTAGGTCTAGCCCCCTTTTGTTTTATCATTTTATTTCTTTCGCTTGACTTTATTTCTCCTAAATCTTGGATGGTCTCATGCTCCCTCATTTGAGTGACAACTTATGTCATTGTTTGTCGTTGTCCAAGTCATGTCCCCTTATTCCTTTAATAAATGTTTTTATTTTGCAGAGGGACAAGTTCTCATGACCATCAATCAATCATCGTTTGATCTCAACCATTCCACGCCATCCCGCAATGACCCCACCACACTGTCTTGGATGATCGCGATATCACGGGCGAGCACCACGTGTCTCATTTGGTGAAGCCAAAGGAACAGATGGAAATACTTTGGTAAATTAATCTAACTTTAATACATTATGTAGCGGGTTACTAAAGCATTTGTGAGATGCACATGTTTCAAATCAGCGGAGGTGTTGTGATCTCGGTGGGGAAGATGCTCGATGGTTAATGATAAAGCAGGTGACTGTGTTAGATGAACTAGATTGCCGATGGTTGAAGATCAATGGTTTCCCACCATCATGTGATCAAAAGTTGCGAGGTTTTTATCGATCATGATATTGCAGGCAAGCGCCATGTGGATTTTGTTGGCAGCGTATAGTATGGTGGGCCCCTTGTTGCCACGATGGAGATTGTGTTAGCTTGATTTGAAAGAAACCATTCGATGATCTGACTAAGGTGAAGGATCAACGACTAATATTTGAACCTGCATCAAATACGAATGGAGCCATTCGTGCAGTGCTTGAGTGAGCTTTAATGGTGGACATGACATCTACTACCCATGTTTGATCAAAACAAAGCAACTATTCTTTTGCTTTTGGTATCACAAATCATTCAAAACATCTTTGCGGAGCAGTCACAGAGCTGAGGATGAAGTCACAAGCTATTACAACAAGGATTTGGGTTTACACAAGTGCAAAGCCATGAGTTCAATTTATGTATCTCCTAGTTATTCTGAATTCAAATTTGGGGGAAATTTGTTGTGTGCTTGTCGTAGGACTTATTGATAATTGTTTTAGGGCTATAGGTTAACTGAATTGAGGGAAATTGCAAATTTTTGCTCTGTAATTTCATATTTTTTTTAGCCCTAGTTTGTCTAAGGTTTGAGATAGCAAGGAAGCCCTAGTTTACTCAAGATGGCAATGGAAAGCAACACTCTGGCCAGATTGATTATTTAAGTAGAAACCTATATGATGACTTCCTGGATCAATTGCCCTTGTCAACAAATGATAGGAAGAAGGGATTGGTTTTGATGCGAGGAAAAACCCTAGGGGAGGGATTAGTGTATAATTGTTCCAACATAGCCGATGCTAGGGTTCCTCTTACAGGTTTGGAGATGTTCAGATTGTGGTTTGGACAGAGGAATTTTCCTCACCCCTTTTCGAATGGTTGGATGTATGATATGGGGAAGCTAGTGATACCAAATGTGTTCCCTGATGTAGACTTGCTTAGGGAAGTGGTTGTACGATATGACCCTGTCACACGGGTAATAAGAGATAATGATGGAAGGGTTCTGTTAAGCGTTAACAGAGAAGAATTCCAACAGGTTTTTGATTTGAGTGAGCTTAGTATGTACTTGGTTCCTATCAATCTTAAGGAAATGAAGTAGGAGTATGGGAAGTTGAAATAATGGGTCTATGCAGGATCATGATGGGCCAAAAAGCGGCAATATGATGGGTATTTTTAGGGTATGTGGTTCATGACTTTTTTTTTACCCAAAATTAATGAAATGAAAAGGGTTTTTAAAGGATATTCTCAGCTTTCCACCAATATAAATTATGCTTTACTTTGAATTTAATAAATAATTATTATTCATTTTCTATTTGAATTACGACTAAAGTCGATTGATAGGCTGATTGAAAAACATCTATAGCTTTTAAATGGTGTCACATTTTTGAATCTGAACATCACATTCTATGCTTCATATACTATAGGATTAAAAAAATGAATTTCATGAAGTTTTGACCAAGTTAAGGTGGTTAGACATAAGAGTTTTTATTTTTTAAAAGTTGTAATAAAAAAATCATAATTAATTATTTACTTGGAAAAAAATTACAAAAAAATGCATCACATCGGGACATGAGTCCTCTACTTATATCTAAAATCTTATAAAAAAATATTATCATTTTATTGTGGTTAGGGTGGTCAGACAGACACCTACTTCTTATTTTTCCCTTGAAATTTAAGTACTACTGCATTGAAATTTTAAATTTTCACCAAATAGATTTTGTCTTTTAAAAAATAAACCTAGTAGTTTAGAAACTACATTAAATTTTCTACAAATTAAATTCTTACATATTTTTGAAATAATATAGATAACTTATTCAATTTTTTACGTGAAGTTGCCTAACTCTAATTTTTCTAAATTTTTTGCCACTTAAGGGCCTGTTTTTTCCATGATGATCCTGCACATACCCTCACTCTTCAGAGCTAAGCTGCTCCCACCTCATTTAGCTAGGGCTGGAGGTTCAAGATTCTATATTAGCCCTAATGACCAGGAACCTTTCAGATTGAATTACCTTGCAAATCATTTCTTGGACACTTTTTACTCACTGTGCCAGATTTTGGGTTTCAATCCTAACACAACGATGCCTATCACTTACATGTTCATCAGGGTACAAATACTGTTGGAAAAGTATGCCTCAATCATCACAGGCTGAAACCTCCATTGGAGCCGAGTCGGTGTGACAGCTCTCTTGTTTGGCCGACTAGCAGATTGGTAGCATCATGTTTTGTACAGGTCGCTGTGACTTTGCAGAAGTCTTGCCGACCGCTTTCTCTTTGGAGTCTATCGCTGTGACATAGAGCAATCGTTGTAACCTTTCACCGTATGACAATCTTTGGCCGACAGGCCATTCAATCGAATGTCTTATATCGGGGAGAGTCTTAGTGGTTCGCTATGAGCTCTCATTGATAGGAAAGTCTCACCGACGGGATAACGCATTGAAGTCATCGGTGTAACACGGTGACTCGGTGAGAAGTCTTAGTGATTGATACATGTCTCGCTGACAGTGTTTTATGTTGAAGCCTTCGTGGTAAGTCTTGGAGTTCGGCATAATGTCTTGGTGAAGGTGATAGGTCTTGTCGATAGTTGTATGCTTTCAGTGTAACCTAATGTTGCTTCAATGTAACGTAAGGAGACTCAGTGGAAGGTCTTGGCGAGCGGTATGTCTTGCCGACTATTCTTTGGAGCTCGGTATAAAATATGACTTTGGTATAACCCATGGTGACTCGGTATGATGTCTCGGCGAAAGCTGATTGTCTGGCCAATGAGAACACTCACGCCTATGTGACTTGTGGAGCTTCGGTATGACGTCTCAGCGAAAGTGATATGTCTTGGCAACATGGAGAAAGCTGAGTGATAGTCTCCTAAACTTGGTGTAACAAAAGAAGACTCGTTGGGATGTCTTGGCGAGAGCGATAGTCTTGTCGAAAGGAAAACTGAAGCGGATACAAGTTGTAAGCTCTGTGGAACATCCTGGCGATAACGATAACTCTTGGTGACATCGATATGAAGCTTTTGGGCATCGGGGAGACACTGATAGTGTCTCACCGAGATGCCAACAAAGCTTGAATCTCTTTTGACTGTTTGACCGTCCTATGTGGAGTCTCGTGGACCAATAGGAGAAGCTGAATCTGAACAGTTGGAAGATTGTTCGTTGTGATGGTTCTGTGAGGAAGCTCGACGGACATGGAACGACATGGTTATACTCTTTGATTGCAGATTGTGATCGGTTGGTTGGATCGACGGATTTGTTGAGTGATTGAATCAGTAGATGAATTCTATTATGTGCATACTGTAATTTGAAGGTTCCTGTACAAGATTGTTCATGGTGAATGCTGCTGTAAACAGACACCAGAAAGATAAGTCTGACATTTGTATGTAATCTCCATTATTGTAATACAAAGTGATTTCTCTTGGTATGGTGGGTTTTTCTCCCGTAAGGGTTTTCCCACGTATATCTGGTGTTCATGTGTGATTGTCAAATACTATGTTTATGTTATTTACTTCATAGTGCATCTTAGTTGAACTGTAATTGAAAAAATTAAAAGTATATCTACATTCTTCTCTAAGGTATTGATGTTAGGAGAATTGTTTCCACATCTGATTTTCCTTACAAGTGGTATCAGAGCCTGGCTAGTTGTGTTATCCTTGTGGGTACATTCAGTTTTTTGAGTCAATTCTGTTCAGTGGGAGTCTTGTAGAGTTTTTTATTTCTGCTTATAGGTTGAGATGGCTAGCACATTTGGAAAGTTTGAAATAGAGAAGTTCAACGGAAGTAACTTTGAGTTGTGGAAACTCAAGATGGAGGATCTTCTAGTTGATCATGATCTGTGGCTTGCAGTGTCTGGAACTAAACCTACAGGCATGAAGCAAGAAGATTGGGACCTTGCAGATAGAAATTCTAAGGGGCTAATAAGGCTCTGTTTGGCAGACCCAGTTCTTCTAAATGTGCATGAGGAGAAGACTGCCTCTTCTTTGTGGAAGAGACTTGCATCTATTTATCAGGGAAAGTCCTTGGTGAATAAATTGTTCCTGAGGAAGAAGCTGTATTATTTGAGAATGTAGGAAGGAGGGTTTGTGGCTGATCATTTGAATGCATTTAATATGTTGCTTGCTCAATTAACATCTGTTGGTGTGAAGACTGAAGAAGAGGATCATTGTATGCTATTATTGTGTTCTTTGCCAGATTGATGGGATCATCTAGTGATGGCTATTGGGAGTACAACATCAACTTCAAGATGGAAGATGTTGTTGGTTCTTTGTTTAGAAGAAATGAGAAGGAAATATTCTGAGATGGTGAAGGAGGCCCTTGCTATTAGAGGAAGGTCAAAAGAGAAAGGCAAGAAGAAGGACAAGAAGTCCAAATCGAAATCAGAGGGGAGATCAAAGTCTCTTGGCAAGAAGTCCAAGGTGAAGTGTTGGAACTGTGGGCAACCTGGTCATGTCCGAAAGGATTGTAAAGAGGAGAAAAAGAAGAAGAAGGGCTCTTCTGATAATGGTTCTTCTCATAGTGATGGTGATTCCTTCATTGCAGCCTTGGCTACTCAGGCATCAGATGATGTCTGGCTGATTGATTCTGGAGCATCTTTCCACATGACATCTCATAGAGAATGGTTCATGAAGTATGAAGAATACAATGGTGGAAAGGTGTACTTGGCAAGTGATTCAACTTTGGAGATAGTTGGCCATGGAAGAGTTAGAATACAATTCCCCGATGGTAGAGTGAAGGGAATCAATAATGTTATGCACATACTAGGTCTGGCTCGAAATCTATTGTCTGTAAGTATGCTGAATGACATTGGAGTAAAAGTTATGTTCTCTGGAAATGGCTGCAAGATGACTAGAAAGTTCAATGGTGTCAGGCTAGAGGTGCTCGAATTGCTGTTCACAAGCTAGATGCAGGGTCGCTCAATGTAACGTTGTTCTCAAAGTCACCGAAGCTGCTCATAGAGGTAAAGAGGGAAGTATCCCTAATTATGTAAACTCTACGGAAGTAAAAATTCCTGCAGAAAAGACCATGCTTTGACATCATAGGTTAGGCCACATAGGAGAAAAAGGTTAAAAACCTTGAAGAATAAAAATTTGGTTGAGGGGCTTGAAGATTGTAATCTTTAATTTGAATTCTGTGAACACTGTATATATGGAAAACAACACGTATTTTTGTTCCAGCCTCATAAATCTTCTAGTTTACAGATTATATTCATTCGGATGTGTATTTAGTCCAAAGGATGCTCCTTCTTGTCTAAGTCAAGATACCATGTGTCGCTATTGATGATACTCTAAAGAGCATTTGTATATTTTCCAAAAGTAATCAAGTATTCGGCCGGTTTAAGAATTTAAAAATCTTGTTGAAAATCGCATCGCAGAAAAATAAATGCTTAAGGACCGGAGAATGGCCTGAATTCTTATTTTTGATGAATTTGAAAGATACCGTAAAATAATTTCATGGAATAAAAGACACAAGACTACACCTTATGTCTACAAAGATAATGAGTTGCGTAAAGGTTCAACAGTGACGTTGATGGAGAGCACAAAAGTATGCTCAAGAGTGTCGGGTTTGAGGAGAAGTTCCGGGCTGAGGTCGATTCATCGTGCGATGTTACCAATTAATCATCTCCAAATTCTACTCTTGTTGAGAAAACCTTGGAAGCCGCACCGTAAGAAGCCATCTCTTTAGACATGTTCATGTTTTATCGTGAGGCATATGCTCAGCAAGCGTGCCGATGTGAAAGATCTAAACCGAGAACAAGGCTGCCAAATGCATTTTATTGGATAATATGTTGTCATAAAGGATTGCCAAGTTTGGAATCCCTCGATACAGAAGTTTATATACAATAGAAGCGTAATCTTCGTGAGCCGAACCTTCCACTTTGGATCCAGAGTCGAACAAAGTCAAAACAATAAGGATGTAGCATTAATCCTCCTACACCGTAGAAAGCAAGGAATTGAAAAATTTAAAAATGCACCTAAACTCCAGGAGAGCTCAAGCAGTCAAAGTTCTAAAGAAGAAGAACTCCTCACCGCTAGTGAGGAGGTCAACCCAAGAAAGGAAACAACTAGATAGGTATGGGTTTTCATTAATTGATTCTACTTGTGCCTATGCCTTGATTTCTAGCACCGATGAGCCTAGGAATGTAAAGGAAGCAATTAAAATGTCTGATTCAAACTCTTGGTTGGAAGCTGTATGAATGAAGAGGGCTGGCATCATTAGAAAAGAATGAAACCTCGGAGTTCCAGTTCTTGCCTAAAGGCGTAAAGGTCATATTGCAATGGGTATTTAAGAAGAAAATTGGTCTAGATGGCGCGTAGAAAAGTACAAGGCAAGACTGGTTGCAAAGGGTTATTCTGGCAAAGGAATCGCATTACCGGGAAATATTTTCATGTGCCGACATCTATCAGATTTCTTTTTGTCACTTGCAAAAATAAATACATGACTTAGAGGTTGAATAGATGGATGTGAAGACAACATTTCTTCATGGTGATCTTGAAGAAGAAATCTATATGTCCCAGCCTGAGCACTTTGTTGAGAAAGGTAAAGAAAAACTGGTATGCAAATTAAAGAAGTCTATGTATGGGTTAAAGCAGTCACCTAGAATGTGGTACCAGAAATTTGATACTTTTGTATTGTCTTTGGGATTTGTGAGATCAAAATCTGATCACTGTGTATATTATAAAGCTGAAAGTGATCAAGTACTTGTTATTTCTCTCTATGTTGATGATATGTTGTTCATAGGCAATAGTAAGCTAATGATTTCTGATCTTAAGTCTTAGTTTTCTGCTAAGTTTGAAATGAAAGATCTTGGTACAGCAAGGTATATTCTGGGGATGGAGAAAACTAGGGACAGGAAGAATAGAAAACTATGGCTCAGTTAGAGTAAGTATATCAGGACTATTCTTGAGAGATTTTGTATGAATGATTGCAAACAACTAGTGGTTCCAGTCTTGCAGGGAACAAAGCTATCTATTGAGGACTGTCCAAAATATCCTACTGAGATGGAGGACATGACTAGTGTACCCTATGCTAGTGTGGTTGGAAGTCTCATGTATGCAATGGTCTGTACAAGGCCAGACATTTTCCAAGCAGTGGGAGTTCTTAGTCGATTTATGGAAAATCCTGGAAGGATACATTGGGATGCTGTGAAGAGAGTGTTTAGATATTTGAAGGGAACTTCATATTTTTCTTTGTGTTACCATGGGAACTTGGTTGAATCACAGAGGACTCTCAACATTCGTGGATATGTAGATTCTGATTGGACAAGGGACATTGACAGCAAGAGGTCCACCAGTGGATACATTTTCATGTTGAATGGTGGTGCAGTGAGTTGGATGAGAAAGCGGCAAGCCGTAGTCACTTTGTCCACTACGGAGGCTGAATACATGACAGCTACTCATGCTTGTAAAGAAGCAGTTTGGTTGAAACGCTTGTGTTCTAATATTGGTTTTGATGCAGGGGAAATAACTATTTTCTGTGACAGTCAGAGTGCAATTTGTCTAGCAAAGAATCCAACTTTCCATGCCAGGATGAAACATATAGACGTATAGTACCACTTTGTACGAGATATGGTGGAGGATGGAAATGTCAGTTTGGAAAAGGTTGATACTCTGGAGAATGTTGCAGATTCATTGACGAAGCCAGTGAGCAAAAACAAGTTCAGGTGGTGTGCTAGTTCGATGGGCCTTAGTGCCCATGATTTTCAGTAAGTTATGTTGTGCTCTAGAGGTGCTTGTGTGATCTTCGTCAAGTGGGAGATTGTTGGAAAAGTATGCCTCAATCATCACAGGCTTAAACCTCCATTGGAGCCAAGTCGGTGTGACAGCTCTTTTGTCTGGCCGACTAGTAGATTGGTAGCATCATGTTTTGTACAGGTCGCTGTGACTTTGTAGAAGTCTTGCTGACCGCTTTCTCTTTGGAGTCTATCACTATGACATAGAGCAGTCGTTGTAACCTTTCACCGTATGAAAATCTTTGGCCGACAGGCCATTCAATCATATATCTTATATCGGGGAGAGTCTTAGTGGTTCGCTATGAGCTCTCAACGATAGGAAAGTCTCACCGACGGGATAATGCATTGAAGTCATCGGTGTAACACGGTGGCTTGGTGAGAAGTCTTAGTGATTGATACATGTATCACCGACAGTGTTTTATGTTGGAGCCTTCGGGGTAAGTCTTGGAGTTCGGCATAATGTCTTGGCGAAGGTGATAGGTCTTGCCGATAGTTGTATGCTTTTGGTGTAACCTAATGTTGCTTCGATGTAACGTAAGGAGACTCGGTGGAAGGTCTTGGCAAGCGGTATGTCTTGCCGACTATTCTTTGGAGCTCGGTATAACATATGACTTCAGTATAACCCATGGTGACTCAGTATGATGTCTCAGCGAAAGTTGATTGTCTGGCCAATGAGAACACTCACGCCTATGTGACTTGTGGAGCTTCAGTATGACGTCTCAGCGAAAGCGATAAGTCTTGGTGACATGGCAAAAGCTGAGCGATAGTCTCCTAAACTCTGTGTAACAAAAGAAGGCTCGGGATGTCTTGGCGAGAGCGATAGTCTTGTCGAAAGGAAAACTAAAGTCAATACAAGTTATAAGCTCTGTGGAACATCCTAGCGATAAAAAATTACTCTTGGCGACATCAATATGAAGCTTTTGGGCATCGGGGAGACACTATCACACTGATAGTGTCTCACCGAGATGCCAACAAAGCTTGAATCTCTTTTGACCGTTTGACCGTCCTATGTGGAGTCTCGTGGACCAATAGGAGAAGCCGAATCTGAACAGTTGGAAGATTGTTCATTGTGATGGTTCTGTGAGGAAGCTCGACGGACATGGAACGACATGGTTATACTCTGTGATTGCAGATTGTGATCGGTTGGTTGGATCGATGGATTTGTTGAGTGATTGAATCAGTAGATGAATTCTATTATGTGCATACTGCAATTTGAAGGTTCCTATACAAGATTGTTCATGGTGAATGCTACTGTAAACAGACACCAGAAAGATAAGTCTGACATTTGTATGTAATCTCCATTACTGTAATACAAAGTGATTTCTCTTGGTGTGGTGGGTTTTTCTCTCGTAAGGGTTTTCCCACGTATATCTGGTGTTCATGTGTGATTGTCAAATACTATGTTTCTGTTATTTACTTCATAGTGCATCTTAGTTGAACTGTAATTGAAAAAATTAAAAGTATATCTACATTCTTCTCTGAGGTATTGACGTTAGGAGAATTGTTTCCACATCTAATTTTCCTTACAAATACAACACCCTAACTTCTTTGTGACTTATGATTTTGCTTCTTTGTTGGCTGAAAGGATACATGAAGGGTTGTTAAAGTTGTAGCAAAATGATACAGGCACCCAATTCTTCTAGTATTCTATGTTAATGTATATGTTCTTGTACAAGAATGCTGATTTCTTCTTTGAGAAGATGGAATTAAGGAAATTATTTGATGGAGAAAGATTGTTAGTACAGATGTGGACTGCAGATTTATCATGTAACAAGGAAATCACTAGTTATGTGAATTTTGAAAATTGTTTTGCTTCTAGATTGAGAGTTAGGCTGATGGTAAATGTACCCAGGATTCCTAAGGGACAACATGATTTCCTCAAACTAAAAGGGAGGAGGCCAGAATTGAAGGTTTCCCATAACTAGGGTGACATTATTCCATACCCAGTTAGCATTGTCTTGAGGGTGTACGAATTTCAAGGGAACCCTCATATATTGCCATATAATGTGCCACCAAGGGTGGGATTTGTAGAGGTTATGTGGAAAATTGGTTGTATCCATGAGGACAACCTTACTAGGAAGGGTAAAGGAACTTTTTTCCCAGATTATACAATGGTGTCAGATTTTGTCTTCTCAAAAGGATGTTGGGTGCACTTTGGGAAATTATTTGAAGACTATCATTTGAGGTGTGGTCCTAAGCGATAGCATGATCTTGAGGGTTTCTTTTCGCTTTTCAGACAAAGGATAAAAGGTAGTAAGTTTTTGCATGAGTTCAACTTTCCTAAGGACTTGATTAGAAATGAATTTGACCTAAGCAAGCAGGAGTTGAACAAGGAGAAGTGGATAGCTTATGATAAGCTATTGGCTATTGTGCACAAAATGGATCCAGAGTATGATCCATTGTTGGAATTCAATCCATACCATAAGAAAATTGATTTTCTGATGGAGAAATTCAAAGAAATCATGGGCACTTTGAGGACTAAGAGGATAAACTTGGACTTGAGTCTGGGTATACAGGAGCAAGGTGTCAGGCCAATTGAAACAAGGCCAACATATCAACTTACAGGAAAGAGGCCTATTTACAAGAGGAAAAGAGATGATAGTAGTGATGAGGAAGAAGAGGACAAAAAATGGAAACAAATAATAAAATTTCCTACACAACCAGGTCCAAAATTCAAAACGCCTGGGGCAATTAAAATCATTGATTTGGAATCATCACCTGCGGATAGTCCCTCACCACCACCATCTGAGCCAAGCCCTAAGAGGAAAAAGACTAATCAACCACATAAGGATTTGGTGGATGAAATTGTTGTCACTGATCAGGACATGCAGATTGGTATGCCTTCCCCTCCTAGGCCAGCTGATTTGGTTCTATCCGATTTGGATATGAAAGGTAAATGTGTGCAAGATGCAAGAATGGAGACATGTAAGGAGTTTCTAGATGATAATGCATTTGTAAAAAATCCTGTCTTCTTGCAATTGGTATGGAGAATGAAATTGGAAGAATACCAGGATAAGTGTAAGAAGAGAAGAGAATTGAGACCTGACAGGTTAGACTAGGAGAATGATGATGAAGTGAAAGCTGAATTAATGGATGAATTCAAGAACATCACTCCTGAGGAAGGGAGAAAGTTGTTAAGTCAGGCTAGTGTTTTTATTTTTCCTGAATGGGACATTGCAGATGTCATAGCTTTTAATGCTATTCTGAAGTCCAAGCATCCCTTGCAAGATTCTGCTTTTAGTGAAGAATATGAGACCTTGGCAATTTGGGCATTGGCCCCTCAAGGGAGAAAGCCAAATGTTACTGATATTAGCCCAAATTTAAGAGGAGGGTTATTAATAAAGAGGGCTTCAGATACCTCAATCACTAAGGCCACTAATTTGACTGTAAATGTGGCCAAATTGGCCCAAAAGACTGCTGAAAGAGAGGAGGCTGAAAAGAAAAGCCTAATGGAGAAATATAATCTCCCGATTGAGGAATATAGCAAGATGCAGCAAAGGAATGTTGAGCTGCAGACTAAGGTGGATAGGTTAAGGTACAAATAGATTGGGGAGACATCAAGTGCTCCAGGGATCAGTACACTGCCTTCCACATCAGGGTCAGTGCCTCTTGCTTCTCCTATTGTTTCCACACCAGGGTCTCCCAATCAAATTCCTTCCCTTAACCCTTCTTTGGAACAAATTTATGAAGAAATGGAATACTCTATTGATCCTTCGAAAAAGCAGCTAATGCATAAAATTGAAGAATTACAGGCATGTTTGAAGGTAAGTGAGGAAGGAGCCCTTCTAAAACAAAAGGAGGTTTTTACTGTTGTATTAAGGCATCTAAATGAGAAGGTAGATAATAGATTTTCATCTATATATTCTTTATATTCTTTATTATTAGATGCAATAAAGAATATTGATAGGGATCAGGAAATAGTGATACCATTAATTGAAAATTGGATCCATAGGGCCAATGATTTAGACATAATGTATAAGGCCTCAAGGTTTGATATAAATAATAGGCCCCAATCATTAAGGTCTACTCAGGTGTTAGTTAAATCATTGCAAGGTTTTCAGACCTTACCAGATGACTTGACTAGGAAGATCAGGGAGTTGGTGAAGAATTTTGATGATTGGGGCAACACATTGTTACCTCACATAATTGATGAGCAGGGGAATATAAGGTCACTCCAACAGTGGCAGGATCAGGAAAATGAGGTCATCAATGATCAAATTAAATTAATTTTTGATGACTCAAATTATGATTTATTGGTGACCTGTATGGAAAAAATCATTAGCACCAGCTTGTTCTTAGAATCTTTTGAAAGGGAAGCAAATCAAGTAGCAGTTAAATACACACCTTATAATGTCAAGGTGAATGAGTTAATTAATTTTGATTGGCCAATTGATGAAGAATACCAGAAATGGGTAAATAAATATTTAATTGAGCAAGAGTAAAAGGAGTGGGCTGCTAACGGTTGGAAAATCAACTATTGCAGTTACAACAAATTCTAGTTTTGTTTTTGGTGGCAGTCTGGGCATGAGATTCTTGAGGTTTTTTGCTGCTACATCAACCATTCTTAGTGGGCACTATGAACAAGAATATTCTACAGGGTGATTGATGTTGTAACGATTTTTGGAATATCACCAGGTGTTTTAATTGGCTGGTGACACGTGTACTTTCTGGCCTGATGCTTGTTTGCTCTTTCATTTTCTATAAGAAGGATTTCAAGGCCAGAAGTATGGGTTAGCAAGTTAGATATTTTTTGGTCGAGTCTAGGTGGAGTTGCAGAGCAAAATTGTAAAGTTTGATGGTTTTAAGGAAAATGCAGTTTAGGCTTTGAGTCATTCTATAGTAGGTTTTGAATTCATGAGGATTTGGTGTTTAATGACAGTATTGGCATTTGAATTGAAATGATTAATTAAAACTCATGTCTCTCCATTGTACATGCATATCTTAATATTGAATAAGATAATCAAGGGTTGTCTCGTTCATCTCACTGTTGTGGTGTGTATGATTTCATTTTGGCTTTAATTCAATGAATTAATTAAAATGCTTGAATGGGATAGTAGGTGGATATGTTCTATATAAGGATTTGATAAGTAGTATTGGGTTAGAATACATGTTGATGAAATTGTAAAGCAATGTTCTCAAGGATCTTATATGCTATGTGTTAAGTCTATCATAAACACTTAGATGTTTATGAATTTGACTTCCCCAATGGATATATGGAACTGATCTAAGTTGTACTACTCTATATGGTTCAGTATTTGTTTGTTTTTACCTAGAGCTTGCTACTAATTTAAAATCAATGACTATTTTATACTATGGAATGTGTTGTAGTTATCTCATGCTCCAAATAGTTGATATTACTGATGAACAACCAATTCTATCCGGTATTATCCTATTATGTTGAGCTATTAAATGAGATTATCTGTTGTTGTTAATGTTGTTTATGATAATGGTGTAGAGGTTGTAAATGCATTAAGGGATCACCCTCCTGGGTCTTACAGAGCCCAAAGTGTTGAAGGTCTTTAAAATCCTTGTCAGTTGGTCTAGGTCCTTCGAGCTGCCCTTGATTGGAATTGGCAATTCCATAGGTAGATTAGAAGACCAACCTGGTTACAGTAAAAACAACCAATAGGTAGAGGGGATAGAGATAGATGGATTCAATGAGAGAGAGAGGGAGGGAGTGGGAGAGAGATAGAGGGTAGAGGGTTAAGGGTAGAGGGGAGGGAGATAAGAGTGAGTGAGAGAGAGAGACTTGAGAGAGGGAGAGGGGTAAGGAAGGTGAGACTTGAGAGAGAGAGGGAGGGAGGGAGG
>VDFB02207259.1:0-19036 GCA_007258455.2 Sequoia sempervirens | reverse complement strand
CTTTTTCCTTTTATCCTTGTTATTCCCTTTGTTGCCATGATTTGGCACGGATTCGTAGATTTTAAGATCCTGATTCCCAGTAGGTGCTTCCACATTTATGATTCTTTTGTCGATGAGATCTTGGATGATGTTCTTGAGTCTCATACAATTATTTGTGGTGTGGCCTTTGATTTTTTGGAATTCACACAGTTGATTCTCATTGTACCAAGGAGGTTTGACATCAGGTTCTTGATAATTTTCAAATGTAGGAGCTTGGATGAATTTTTCATCGATTAGCTTTTTCATGATGTCCTCAAGTGGTTCCCCCAAAGTAGTGTATTTTCGTTCAGGGTATGTTTTGCGTTGAGGTGGTCCTCTTTGGTCATTGAGGTTATTGATGGTGGGATTATTATTGGATTGATGCGTTGTGTGATGAATGTTTTGATTTGGTGTTTGGATTTGTTGTGTGGATGTATCTTGGCGTGGACCACTAATGACCACCTTGGCGTCTATGACACCATCATTAGTGACATTTTTGTTTCTCGCCCATGTGCGAGGTTTATCATTGTAGTTTGATGACGGACGGTTGTTTTGCAATTCATCATATGATGTTGATTCGATGGGTTGAGTCACAAGGGCTTTTTCGATGCTAAGCACCTTGGAGATCAATTGATCGTATGTGGTGATACCCTGAACTTTGAGATGGAATGATAGATGACTTTCAAGATTGGCTATGATTGTACAGACTTGTTGTTCTTCTGGCATGGTCCATTTGCTCTGATTGGCCTTGGATCGCCATCATTGAAGGAATGAAGTGAAAGATTCATTCTTTCCTTGTTTCAGAGCGTATAGTTCTTCGAGACTAACATCCATTGTAATGTTACATGCATAATTCTTAATGAATGCGTCTCTAATTTCTTCAAATTTCCTAATGCCTGAAAGTAAGTGAGAGAACCATTCTATAGCATTTCCTGCTAAGCTCCTAGGGAATAGCCGCATCAGGTAAGTATCATCATATGCGACCTCCATACAATGAACCTGGAATTCCCTGATGTGATCTTCAGGGTTTCTCGTCCCTCGATATTTGTCAAATTTAGGGATCTCAAATCCCTTAGGGAATGGTTCCATGTCTAGGCTCCTATCAAATGGATAGGGACAAAAGTTGCTTTGCATTTTGGTTGTTCGCCCTGATTGAAGATCGAGTACTTGTTGCGAGAGCAACTTGAGTTGTGTCGTCATATCATTCTGAGGATCAGGGGATGGGATGAATGTGTTTTGGGGTGTTGCAATCATGGTTTGCATGGATGGGTTGGTTGGTGCATTGTTCAATGGTATCGGTATGTTGTGGCGGGCAAAGTAGGCTTCTACTTGCTTTTGGATGAACAATGCTTGTTGTTGCTCTTGTTGTTGTTGCGCTAGGATTTTTGCTTGTTGTTGCACTTGTTGCGCTTGTTGTTCTGCTTGCTATTGTGCTTGTTGCTGATCTAACAATGCTTTTTGTTCTACTTGTTGTTGTTCCCACAATGCTTGTTGTTGGGCTGCCAATTATGCTGCTTCTTGTTCATCTTGGTATTGCTTTAGTGCTTGTTGATACGCTTGCAATTGCACTGCTTGTGCAAGAAGTTGTGCTTGTGCTTGTGCTTGTTGTGCTTGCGTTTGAGCTTGTGCTTGGGCTTGCGCTTGTGCGGCTTGTTGCTGCAATAATAGTTGTACTTGAGCGACTCTTTGTGCTTGCAATGCTTGTGTGGCTTGGGCAGCTTGAGCGGCTTGTTGTTGTTGTTGTTGTTGTAATAACGCTTGAGCTTGTTGCACTTGTTACGTTTGTATTGCAGCTTGTGCAGCTTGAGCGGCTTGTTGCACGGCTTTTTGTTTTTGCACTTGTTGGTATCCTCTTTGAAAAGTAGCTTGTAATGTTGCATCGAATTGGTTTGATGTGGTGAACGTTGGTGGTGGTGGAGGTGGTGGTGGATTTGGAATGGTGGTAGATGATGATGTTGTGTTGATTATTTGGTTGGTGGATGGTGTCGTGTTGATGTGGTGATTGGTGGATGGTGTTGTTGATGTGGTAAGTGGCGTCGTTGATGTGATTAGCCCTTGAGAGACCATGCTTTGCAATGTTTTGGGGGCGTTTGATGATGTTTCCATTGCTTGTGTGTTTGTTGTTTGTTGTTGTGACGTCAACAATAATCTTTGAGCATTTGGCAAAATGTTTTGATTGATGGTTGGGATGTTGTTTTGATTGATATTGGTAGAGGGGGAAGCCCTAAACCAAGGAGTGGTGTAGATGACAATGGTGATGGTGGGAGAGGTGGAAATGTAAGGGGGGTGAATCCTTGCGAGAGTGTTGTGGTGTTGAAAATGCCCTAGTCCGAATATGTCTCCCTCCTCTTGTGAATTTGTGAGGAGAGGTGTTTGTGGTGCTCCGTAAAAAGATGTTGATGATGGGTCATAATGTAAAGTGAGAGGAACATTTTGGTGTAATGGATTATGGAGGATGTTTTGTTCCACTATGGTGTTTGCGTCCAAGTTTTGGTTATTCACAAGGGGATGTGATTGAAGTGCATTGAGAAATGTGTTTCCCTTGTTGACATTTGGTTGAGTTGGAGCAATCGATGTCGTGATTTTTGGAATGTTTTGCATGACATTTTGGGATGGAGGTGTAGATGAAATGGGGATGGTGGATGAGATTGGTGGATGAGATTGGTGGAAAAGATGTCTCTACTATAGTGGTCAAATCAAAATCCGAAGGCAACTTGGCCCCTTGTTTTGCTAGTTCAAGCATGTACAACGAAGGGTTGAGTCTCATCATGATGTTGATGATTCTATGGTTGTCCGGATTTTGGAGCATTTTAGCTATTTCTTCGTGAGACATTCCAAAGGTGAGGTCCTCCCCTTTATTTTCTTCTTGTGGGTTTTGTGATGATGAGGGGATCAATGGATTGCTTGATTCTGCGAGATTCATTTCTGTGTTTGTTTGGCTAAGGTCACTTGAAGCAGGAGTTTCTTTGTGGGCTTCCATACTCTTCTTGTATTGAGATCTTGTTTGAACCATAAAACAAGGATCAATCTTCAAGAAATATGGGAATGAATCTCTTGATTCCTTGGATTAATCTCTATTTTATGTCCCAAAGTGAAAGTTTTAGGATGATTTTTAGGATCAAATGTGATGATGATATGATGGTGATGTTTAAAGATGGATGTTATGGATGTTTTTGGCTTTTGATAGATCTTGAATGAAATACTAGGCTTTGGATTTTTGATTGGTTTGATTTTTTGGATTTTGAGATTTTGTCCTTGATCTTGAGGATTTGGTTTTGATTTTGAAAGCAAAAGACCTAAGATGTTTGATAATAATGATCTAAAAAGGATAGTTTTTTCAAAGGATGATGATTTGGATATGTGTGAGGAAGGATGCATCTACCCACACCTACCCAAAACAAAATGATTGTTTCACTAAGTATATGGAGAAGGATTCATCTACATACACTAAGACAAGATGATTTGGATGACTACGACTAAGGATATGCAAAAGGATGCATTTACACATTCCTAGCCAAAGGTGTTTTGATAAATGTTTTTCAAAGGACTTGGTCTCAATGATTTTAGTGTTTACTTGATTTTTATTATAAAGCCTAGCACTTCAAGGATGATTTCAAGGTTTTTCAAAAGATGATTTGTGTGAGATGATGTTTGATGTTTTGAAAGATGGATGAAAAGAGGTTTGATTTGTTTTGATCCCTAGATGAACCTAAAAAGACCACTTTGTTTTCCTAGACCTAGGTATTGAAGAGCATGCATATGCTTCCTAAAGACCTTTGTAACCAAGGATTGATTTCATTTGAACTTTCATTTTCAGATTTTCAATGATTTTTGCTTTGGGATTTTGGAGTCTTCAACACACATGAAAGTTCATTTTGCTTATCTTTGTTTAATGGCTTTATTTTACCAAAAACACTCTCTTTGATTAAAGTTTCAAACTAAGATGTCCAATGTCTTAATTTCTTTAAACCCCACAAGATATTTTTTGTGGAAATTCAATGAACTTAAGGCAAGGGTTTTCCTATTGTTTACTCAAAAAGACAAATTGAGGTATAATCAAATGCTTAGGAACCTCTAAGGACGTGAATCCCAAGGGAAATCAATAGCATATGGATTGAGTCAATGATATTTGTCTTCAAGAGGGTTTGAAATTTTGAGAATCATGTTGAATGTTTGTTTGCAAAATGTTTTCGAATACAACACTATGTTTTCAAACGAAGAACAATTACAAGCCCTATGGATGTGTAAGACAATATTTGTTGGATTCCCACTTGGACAAGTCTAGCTACGCTTATCTCTAGCAAATGGTTAGATTCTTGACCCCACTAGCTCCCCTCCACGACACTCACTTATACGAGGCAGCCAAGCATCAACACCTATGAAACTCCCATGGCATGCTTTCCATATCTACTAGAAGACTGTAAAAGTGTGGGGTGGCTTTAGAACGACCGTTCTTGCACCAACAACTAGATAAAGGATTTTGGAAAATTCTAGCACATGGGTTCTAGTAAGGACTTTCCATTAGTGGAGATTGACCCATCACGGCCAAGAGTCCCCTTTTGGATCCATCTTGTGAACCAGCTAGCGTGATAATGGCGTTTAACCAATACCCACATTTATATCCCAGCTGGAAATACTATTGGCTTTAGAGTGTTACTGGTTGAGTCGTTCCCTTGGGTGAGTACTTTTTCCCCAAGGAAGGCCCTCTAGGATAAACAAAAGCAAGCAAAGACACAATCCAAGTAACTTCGATCGATCTTTGATGGCACAAAGAAAGAATGTATGTGAAAATGCCCCTACTCACACTCGCACAAGATGTTCAATTTTTAAGCCCAAATCGAAGTGTTTCAAAGCAATAAAATGTATTTTGAGTGTTTCTCTTGCACCATAGATCGCACGAAGCGCAAGGGGAGAGGATACGCACTCAAAAGACAAAATCACACAATTCAAGCACTTGTTCGTTTTATAGCCTTCAAAGCAATTGTGAGTTCGTTTTAAGCACCAAAATGAAGTGTGAGTTTTGATTGTTCAATTATTAACCTCAAACAAAATCTAGTGAGTTTGTCCTAAGATTCATTTTAAGCCCCTTTGCAATGAAAAATCAAATTGTTCATTTTAGACCCAAATGAAAACTAGTGTCCTAAGAAGGAGAAGGATGACAAATTCTTTGAAGAAGTGTTAAACAAACACTTAAGTGTTAAAAAACACTTTGATTAGATAAAATATCATCCCCATGCTCCTCTTTCTTTTGATTTTGATTTCCAACATGCAAAAGTGATGAAAATGTTAGATGAGATCAAAAGAAACAAAAGGATATAGGGGTTAGATGAATCATTTACCAAAACACCCTAACACTTAGCCAAGTTATTATGTGTTTTTACTTTAAATGAAAATTCGAAGTGCCTACAAAAAACACAACAACAAACAATGTTAGAGAGTTATCTTGTAAGCATGAACAAGGATTCCCCATGAAATCCATTCACAAAGCTAAAAATAGGAAATAGAACAAAGAAAATAATGAAGAACATAATGGAAGTATGAAATCCTAATTTAGCATGCAAACACTTGATCCCATGGGGGAGTTGGTGCAAATAGGTGTGTGGAGATTTTCCCTTTCCCAACTCCTTGAATGAAAATGTTGATTGAAGATGATTGATCCACTTGAAAAGTCCCTCAATGAGCTCCAAAATCTGCAATAAACTAGTTCAGAAGATGGATGGAATTTGAGAGATATTTGTGCATAATAACTTTGCATAATTTTTGGATGATAAAATGCATGGTGAAGCATTCTATTTATAGAATGTTGAAATGGAAACAAAGCCAAAATAGAGCAATGTGGGACAAATATTTTGCCAATGGAAAAATGCCACTTGTCCAAATGTGATTGGGTGAGGAATGAGCAAGTTTTGACAAATGTGCCAATAAATGCATTTTTTGAATTTGAATTTTGAGAAAAGACATGTAAGAGGGGGAAAGAAAATTGCATTAAATGCCACTTGGCTCAAGGCAAGGACATGTAAGAAGAAGTAAATGCCTTGTTGGAAGGACTTGTCATTCAAATTTTGAATTTGAAATAGAAGAATATTCCTCCAAAAGATGCTTTGTTGAGGGAAAATGAAGAAGATTTAATAAATCAATAAATTGATTTATTTGTGCAAGTGGGAAAAGCTAGAGGATTTTGAAGATTAGATTAGATTTAATCAAGATTTGATCAATTTAATGAAGATTAGGAAGTTTGACTTATTTTGACTTAGATTTTTGGATTAATTTAAATCAAACAAGAGAGGAAATGATTTAATGAGTTTAATTAAATAAACATGTTTTGATTATTTAATTAAAGAGATTGAAGTAAGATTAAATTAAATAATATTTTAATTTATTCAATTTAATAGATAGACTTTAGAGATTTAATTAATTAAATAAAATTAATTATTTAATTAAATGAGATGGAGAATGATTTAAGAGACTTAATCAAACACATGATTTGTTTAATTAAGAGAAGAAAACAAATGAATTTAATCAAATAAAGATATTCAATTAAATGGTTAGGTCGGGGAATGATTTAGGATGAAATGATGTCGGTAGTCAGACTTAGATACGCAATGTCAACTTGTACATTTTGCGTGTCTACAATACCCTAGAGGATACAGTGAGAGAAAAGAGTAGTTTTTGAAAGTTAAAACTATATCTAACTAAATTTCATATGAAACTTAAATAAGAATCATATCCATTCATAACAAATATATATTGACCAATGTTTATTTCTCTCTCTCTATATATATATGTGTGTGTGTGTGTGCATATATATGTATATATATGTATATATGTATATGTATATGTATATATATATATGTGTGTATATATATATATATATGCATATATATATGTATATATGTATGTTTATATACATATATATATATATATATACATGTGTATATATATACATATATATACATATACACATGTATATATATGTGTATATGTATATATATATGTATATATATATATATATATAACTCTTTCTACCTATATATGAATATATATATACATATACATATACATATATATGTATGTATATATATACTATATATATGTGTGTGTGTATACATATTTATATATACATGTATGTATTGCTATATATGTATACATGTATGTATGTATACATATATATGTATACATGTATATGTACAGTGTAATATGTGTACATGTATACATACATACATATATATATATATATATATATGTATGTATGTATGTATGTATGTATGTATGTATACACACACACACACATATATATATAGATATATATTATGGTGGTGGTTCTTAGTCTCTACTTTGTATTATCATTCTCTTCTATCTTCTTCTCTTCTATGTTATTCTTATATCTATTACATGTGTATATTTATACTTTATCTCTCAGAGAGACGTGACTCTCATAGGTCACCTCTTACTTAGCCTCCTCTTTTTTCCTTATGTTCTGCAAGTCTTATGCGATATCTTGCAATAGATTTTTGCACTACACTATACCCTACTAATAGTAACTATCATCTTGGAAAAATAAAATTCCAAGAAATTTGCATTCATCTCTTTATGAGTTACATAAGCATTCAATCATGTAAATGCATATCTTCCATGGTATAAAAACAATAGAAACCTACTAAATATAATAACACAATATCCTAATGAGACATATCTCCCATATAGCTTCACAAATTGTGAGAATACCCCATCCAATACACGTCCTAGTTAGAAAAAGATATTGAAATTAGTTTAAAAATATGAAAAATTGGTTTGAGATTAGATAGATACATCATAAGATTGAAAATATGTATCTATCCATAACATTTTCTGAAGATTATGATTTTAAAAAATTAAAATTTTATATTCCCATTTTAATGATGGAATTGAGCCTCCACACCAATATTAGTATGAAGATAACTTTATTATAAAAATTCATCTCATAGAAGAAGGGTTTAATAAGACGATGTTAGACTTGGGATGCTCACTCCTCACAAAATTCATTCTATTGGGCAAATGTATGATTCCACAAAATAAAATATGATGAACTTTATTTTCCTACCCTCATCACTAAGATAGAATTGTCTTTAAAGGTTCTTCCTAAAATTATAGAGATGTTCAATTTAGAGTATGATCACGAGGGGAGTCAATTATGAAAAGACAAAGGCATGAATGACCAAGCTGATTAGAAGGATGGACACAATGATAAATTAGTAAAATATTTTGATGTCCATTCCAATTTCCTTGGAATTCATGATAAAATTATTATTCCCAAACATGTTTCAAATAAAAGTTCATTAGATTTTGAAGTTGATACTCCAAATAGATTAAAATTTGAAATAAAAAAATACTACACATGGGATGTTTAGGTGGCTTATTAGAAATATATCATCTTAGATAGTAAAAGGTGCATGGTAAAAACTACCATGGATTATTTAATTTATCACATTCAACACATGTGTTTAACTTGCTTTAAAATGGTAAACGACCCTTAAACAAATGTATTCCCCTACATGTAGGGGAATTGTCACATTCGACAACTATAAAGGAGAATGTATTCAATATGAAATTGAGGGAGGATCATCTATTTAAAGCTTTATAAACTCATAAAGAGATGAAATACAAATTCATATTAGTTTCATCTCATATAAAATTTAATAATATTTTTAAAAACATAAAAAATCTAATACACATTCCTCTCAAATGTCAAAATGCTCTAAGAATTTTATTATGCCCAAAGGATGCCTATATTGTTGTCTTAAATAGGTGTTTTACTTATCTAGTTCACTAATAGGTCCTATTTGCATGTTAAGTCTAGTTAGAACCTAGGTGTTTTTCTAGAAGTCTTACTTGTCTAGATAATATCTTATCATAACTTATCTATTTGGATTTTATGTAATGCGTGTGTCCTAGGTCATTAATGTTGAGGTAGTTGTCTCATTATATATTATTAAGACACATGTCAATATATATTCTAGTCCTATCTCACATTATTTCCTTTATAAGTAATACATCGTATATACATCCTAATCATTCCAATCCAATATCATTGTAATCTTGAGTATTGCATATTGGCCATATTATCTTGCATCCATTTCTACAAATTAATGTTCTTGGTTTTTTCCTCTTGTAGAAGGCTGTTTTTGTTTTGCAAGTGATTCTAGAGGCTTGATTCCTTTAGTGCCTCTAACATGGTATCAAAACTTTAGATTTGTAAAACCCCTTCTTATATTTGAGGGTGATTTGGGACTGATATTTTTCTAGGTGTATATTGGGGCAAAACAAACCTCATGATTGAGTCCAAAAATCCCCAAAACCCCTATTTCTATATAAAATACTTGTCAAATTTATATTGCACTCATACAATAAAACATGGCAAGAGAAACCCTAGATAAACTGAAGGCTCCCTCAAGACCTATAGGAATTTATGGAGATGTTCCTATACTTGAATGTATCAAATAAATATAAAATACTCTGAAATTCATGAACTTGCTTCTTGAAATGAACTAAATTGACATGGTTTAAAATTATAGAGCAACCTAACACACAAGAAACTAGAAATAGCATATAAGAAACCAATGCACCATGATGAATGAATAAATATTATTTATAGTAACAAGTGCAATAACATCCCTTTACATGTGAAAGTAAAAAGGAGATCTAGAGTTTTAAAGAATCCAACCGTTAATAGTAATGTGTATAAGGGTATTTCATTTTCCCCTAAAACATGCAATTGGAATCATAATTTTGGCTACAAATATCTTTTTAATGTTTGAAAGGGTCAAACTAAGGCCTCAATGGTGATTGGGGAGTTTTTGGTGTAGTGGGACTAGGTCCTAAGGGTTTATGGTTTGAAATAGGGCCTCAACAAGAAAATAAAGCATTTGAGTGCCTAGGGGAGTCCAAATATGGGATGGACCAACGAACTAACATATAAGAGTGAGTGAAAGGGAGTTGGAAGAAAAGGAATACAAATAAATTAGATGAAATTTTGAAAGAACCTCTTGGGTTTTAGGAGTAAGATCATCAAGAAAGAACGTGGAAATGGAACTAAGAAATGGAGTGGGTTAAGAAGTGAGACTTGGGAAGAAAAAACAAATGAGAACTAAGGATAACTAGGTTTCATGACTAAGAAGGAACTTAGGACCAATAGTAGGATGGGAAAGAAGAGCTTCATTTTTTGGTGAGCATATTAGACTTGGCACCTAAAACTCACTACCAGGGTCCAAGGTTATTTTAAAAGCTTGAGGCCCAATAGAGAGGATGGGAAAGTGAATGTGAAAGAGAAACAAGATTCATGATGAAGGAGACCATAGAAGTCAAGAGAAAGGGGGATTTGGAACCTAGAACATGCTTCTAGAGTTTTGGGTTCTACTATGGACCCGAGGTTTTAGTAGAGGAAGGAGGAAGGAGGAGGGAAGGGAATGGAAACTAGGAAGTTGGTCTTGAGATGAACATTACACCTTAGACATGGTGCAAAGGTCCAAAATTTCCCCATGAAGTCAAGGGTTGATGGGTAGCTAGATAATTAAAGAGAAAGTAACAAATCAATATTGAGGCACAAAAAGGAACTAGGACCTCAAAATAATCTCTTAGTCCAATGTCTACTTTAGGACCACTATTGTTCATACATAATATAACAAGGAAATAAAAAAAGGTATAGACTATGGTTATAGAAGGAATTGGAATCTTAGGACCTGAACCTTAGGTTCCAAGTCTACCCAAAGGGCCATAACTCAAGGAATAAAGAAATCACACATAAAATAACACTTAGGAAAAGAAAAGAACACACAACTTCCTCAACATAATGGAAATATTGATGAAATGCCACAAGGAAAAAATAGAAAAATTTACAAGGACTTCGTTGAATTTTATAAACTTTTGAGGGGTTCCCAAAACCTTACAATGTCCTAAACTATAATATTTGACCATTCAAACTTGGGGCCCCATTTTATCTTCATTCTAATATTTAAAATTACTCCATGATAAGTGTACCAACATGTCATAATTCTATTCAAGATTTTATTGTGACCTCCCTCTTGCATGCTCTTACATGTCATAAAATATGTCATGTGTAACTCCTTTCATGATGACCTTATACTAAAAGATGCTAACACATGGTAAAAACATGCCACCTCAAATTTTGGTTCCTATATTCTCATGTGAGGCCAAAAACCCACTAAAGATGAAATCCAATAACCCTTCAAAAGGGATGCTAAATCTACTAAAAGAAGACAAAACACTAAAGGATGAAATAGTAAGTGCATATAAATGTATCAAAAGTAACATTAGGAAGGAAAGTTTGAGACACATTTTATCATCTTTTCACCTTGGGTTGCAATACATATTTAATGTAAAACTCTTGTTCCATTAATTTTCACCTCATTTATATAGTTTAGATATTGTAGAGACACTTTTGTAAATAGAGACCAATCCAAAATATAGTGTTCCAACAAAATTATATTGTCATTGAAAAAAAGGTCAAATAAACACATCAAAAAGATGCCCCCTTGTTTTAGGTCGAGTTCCTTCATAAAAAAATTATTTGTAAATATTTATCTTACCAATTTATTTCCACATCTTTTGTCATAACTTCATACAATAGGGACCATTGCTCTTCAAAGAGGGGTGATTGATCTAGAAGAACACACCACTAAATATTACTACAAATATAACTCTTCAACTAATATCCTTTGTAAATTTTTCAATGATAAGATCAAAACATATAACAATAGAAACACTATAATGCAAAATATCAATCTAAAAAAAAACAAGATTTTCATGGGCCAAGATTCCATAATATCTAATTTATTTGTAGATATAGAGTAAACCCTTGAGGTGGGATAACAATATATAATAATCCTTATTGAATAAGCCGCTCCATTCTATAGTATCAACACCCTTATAATGATAATCAAATTATTTATATACACCTCCTGCTAATAATAAAATGGAGGAATAATGCTAATAAATTCCCATTCATCAGCTTGATATAATTAATTACATAGGTTTTCCACATGACCCAATATAACTAACTTAAGATATGTGTGCCACATGTTGGAATCTCCATCCACCTAATTATGTTATAATAACATATCCCTAGGTACATAACATTTCATCCCTTATTGACACATGTTTGGTCCTTGAAACATGAGAAGAAGATAAGTAGTATGACTATAATATGTTATTACAACTATGATGCCATGGACAATGATCCAACCATCCATAGCTAATCCATGTAGTGGTTTTTTATTGACCATACCTGGATCTTATCCTTGATCCATATTTTTATACACCTATTTCATTTCATTCCTTATCATAGTAATTCATCCTTTGCTTCTATGAGTATACATTACTTTTATGATACCAATGATTGTTGTAGTTGTTCCTTTGATTTCATGTAGATCAATAGTGAGTGTCTTATTTATTTCTTGTATTATCATGTCTCCATGATGGTTTCCTCCATGATTTTTTCCTCTCATAATGATGAATTTTCCTATATACTGAACCCTTTGCTATAATTGTAACTTTCTTTTATTATTCACCATATGTTTCCACTTGATTTAATAGGTCCTTAATAGAATTACTTTCCTCTTTCTTCTCAACATATTGTTCATATTTTTCATCCTCTAATGAATTGGTAAAATCCTCATGAGATTTATGAACTTTATCTTTCATTACCTTCCTTTTGACTTCATTATGTGTAATATCTTATAATATAATTTTTTCTTCCTACACCAAAGCTTCATGAACTTATTTTGTAGATTGATGTTTATTGTTCTATAAATTCTAACTAAGGATATAAGAACAATATTGAAACCATCCATATCAAAATCATATTTTTTAAAATGTAAAATGTATTCATACATAAAGAGCTTTAAATCTTCCAAAAATATATATATGTATTTGATATTTGAATATCCTTAATATTCTTTTCTTGTACATTTAGCTTCTTGGCTAATTTTATGTCAATACACTTATATTTTTTGTTAGGGTTTATAGAGAAATTAATCTTTTTCTTAGATATAAACTACATGTACCTATATCCTTCTCTCCTCCTTTTTCTTCATCTTCTCCTCCTTCAACTACGTCTTTTCCTTGTTAATCTTAATTTTCTTCATCTTCTTTATTTTATTCTTCCTCATCTTCCTCTTCTTCTTTTGTATCCCATCTATCTAAGAAATCTTGTTCTATTTCATTCAAAGAAGAAACATCCTTCCACAATGGTGCATACCATTGTTTAGCTTTGACTCTTGAAGATAGTGAAAATTTTACTTTACATATAATATACTTTCACAATGAGATATTTAATATTTGAACCAACATTATAATGCATCTCCACATCCATAAAAATTAGGAACCTCCATCATGTTTAAGAATAAATTCTTTCGATAGATTAATCAATTCTACCAAATCTAGTTGACCCAACTATGATTTGATCAATTTATGATATAGTAAGAATCAAATCAAGAAATTGGAATTAATATACCCCTAATTAATTTTGATGAGATTTCTAGAAATGTAAAAAATATATAAAAAAATCCTTGATTTGTGGCCTAGAAAGAAAACTTGTGAAAAATCATAAAATTAAATTAAATCAAATTAATATTTGATGATAAAAATTGATTTTTAGACTATAGCTCCCTTATCTAATTCTCCAAATTTAATAGAAATATCATAAAAAATTGTATCCATGTAATAAATATAGGTAAATATTTAAAAACTATGGTTTTGTTTACTTTTTCCCAAATAGTAGCTATTATACCACTTGATAAGATCCAAACATATAATAATAGAAATAGCATATTAAAAAAGATAGATCTAACATCAAATAAGTGATTTCATGGGTTGATATGCCCTAATAACAAATATATATAGAAATAGAGTAAATCCTTGAGGTATGGTAACATCATACAATACTTATGTAAGAGCTACTCCACACTATATCTCCAATAGATCCTAATGAAGGCCTACTCATCACCTGACAAGAGTAATTACACAACTTGTCCATATTACCTTATATAGGTAACTTAAGCGATGTGTGCCATGTGTTGACATTTTTATCCACTTAGTACATTATAATATCATATTCCTAGGTACATAACAGTCAACAATATCCCCATCATAATTAGCACCCACATGTCACACCATAGTTCTTATTTTTTTTTCATTTATGGAGTGGTTAGGGTTTATTATTAATCAATTTTGAAATAGTTTGATCCTACTATAATTGTGTATTATTTTATATGTTAATGTACATAGGTATTGTTTGGAGTAAGAGATGAGGAGAAGAGGGGAAACACACTTCTATTCTCATAGATATTGTACAAAAATAGCATAATACAACCATGTTATTCAACTCTACATGTGTTGCCAATTATCTTCTATATTTTTATTGTTCAGTTTACTCTAAATGTTTCTAACCTCTATCATGCATACAAACCATTCCTCATAAAACGTAAATTGAATGTATATATATAACTAAGTTATCCATTGAGATCTCCCTTGGGACTTGTAATAAAGGGGGTTACACTTTTAATGTGGTATTGTTGGTTGGCTCATGGATATATTGGAAATCATGTTGCATTTGGAAAATGATAAAATAACCCCATAGGATTGAAAATGTTAACTATTATAGTACTATGATAGGGTGTAGGAAGGAGATAGAGTGTTTCATCTTTCCTTTTAGGTCATCAAGAGCTTAGATGAGAGGATTTGAGAATGCCTAGTGAAGATTAAGAAAATATAAAAGGTAAATAATGTAAAAGATAAAGAAATATAAAATAAATCTTACACATTTGAACTATTTCTTTTTTGATTGAGCTAAAGTGGAATGCACCATCTTCCACTTGATTTGTTCATTTTAATGAGTGATGAATAGTATAATTTGGTTGCTTAATGCAATAATATTATGTTATGATGAGAGTGGACTGGATAGAATATAGTATGACATGTAGTTAGGATGATAAAAGATTAAAATGGAAGCATAAGGATTTGAAGAAGATAAATTTAATAAATGGGATGAAAGGAATTTAGTTTATAGAATTTCCATGGGGAGAATTAAGGGACAAGATACAATGTCTAATGAATGGTCAAGATTACATAAGAGTGAGTTCATTGATTAAGGTCTTAGCCTTGTGATAAGTGTCATAAGGTAGAGGCATGAGAATGACTTGTGTCATGGGTGTAAGAGCTAGGAGTTCTCAAACATGTGTGAGAACACACATATGGAGGATCATTAATGTGACACATGAAAGAGGTAGAGTGGCTACCTTATGACATGTGTAAAAGGTAGGGTGGCTTAACTTGTATGTGTAAGGGGTAGGGTAGGTAGGTTAGGACACTTATCATGTGATGTAAAGTTTAGATCTTTATCCATGTATATGAATTAAATAGCTATGACTAAATAGACAAGGATTGAGGGTGAGGTGGAACTAAATATTAGGTCAAATGGTAATGAAGATTAATTATCTTAAACCAATTTATTAAGTAGATTAACTAATTGATTTATTTATAAGGTTTGGAGGAAAAGGTTAAACTTAATTAAATAAATATAAATTTATTCAAGGGTGATGGATAAAGGATTAGTTAATTAAATAAGTAATGATTATCTATTTAATTAATGGCTATAATGGAGTAAAGTCAAATGTGGTTAGCTATGGAAAAATTTAGATGTCTACATTTCCCCCTCTTTGATATGGTGTCACGATTATAGGAAGTGGAGTTATATCAAAAATGAAAAAAATATAGTGGGTATAAAGGGATGAGGGCTAGTGGAATCATTCCCCAATCATTGGAAGGATGAGAATGAGGGAGCTTAATATGCCCCCTTGAGAGGATACACAAGTTCAAATAACATGGGTGCATTCTCCAAATGGATGGGAAGATTGAAAGAAGGACAAAAAGACATCAAAGAAAATGAATGGAAAGGAGATAGGGATGATGGAGAGATGGATAGAGAGAGGATGGATGAGAATTATTATATGGTGGTATAAGCAACCTAGATTTGATATGATACTTGACATTATGCATCAAGGTATAAAGAGCTAAGGTGATAATATGCAAAGTACGTGATCAAAAGGCCAAATTAAAACATATGCCTTATAACACCATGATATGGAATACCATGATTCCCTTATGAAAATATGGTGAAAAGATAATGTAAATGTAAACAATGATAACACACACATAAGAAACAGGAAAGCATGCATAATAGACCAAAAAAAATTCAAGATTTTTCCCCTGAGTCAAGTTGAAAACCAATTGATTAACAAATAAGTTTATGATGATGAGGATATAAAATTCAACCATAAGAAAAATGTGTACTCCAAGTATTATGTTGTTAATGATAAGAACAATAATAGTATTGGGAAAGAAACATCCCTATGATGATAATTTGATTAATGTACAATTAGTTGATTTAAAGATCAAATCAATGGATGCTTTAGGATGATGGAATAGATTGCATAATTGGATCATATATATTATGATTCATTGCACTTGGATTGGAATACTTTGGTATTTTTGTATTGGATGGATGTAAGGATAATAAAAGGATTAGATATGACATGATTTCATAGAGGATGTGATAGTTAGGATAGAGGGATGTATAGGAACCAATAAAAGGGAGAAGCAATGCTTGTTAAAAGATGAAAGAATGAAGGGATTGCCTAGATAGGAGATAGAGGGATTAATTTGATGGAGGGTGATAGGAGATAGAGGGTAGAAATAGAACTCCAAGGACTATGTTGTAAAGGAATGAAATTCCCCAAACTAGATGTAGTGCAATTAAGGATAAAAGGATGGTGGTAAAGAGTGTGTAAGATGGGAGGATGGTGTGCACAAGAGATATGAATGGTAGAGGAAGTAAGGTTTGTATTTTCTAAAGCATGTATGGATACTTTACCCCTAACTTGATCAGGATTAAAGGTGGGAAGGGAGGGTGTATTTGGATAAGATGGAGAAAGGAGATAGGGTTAGGTATATGGCATGGAGGATATTATTAAATATGGATAAGATGTGTGTTAATGTGGTTGTTAGTCACACAACATATAAATAGAATTTCTACAACATAAACCTATCTCTCTTGAAAGAATTTTCAAATAAAATTTAGAATCATAAGGCTTTGATTGTCAAGCCTTGACACACTAGGTTTACTCAGGGTTTATTGCATTTTATTGTTTAGACAAGGGACCTAGATATACACACTTTACTCATATAAATGAATAGTCACATATACTTCACTAGACTCAATTTTTAATAAGAAATTACTTTTCTCAAAACTATTTTTGATAGAATTAGAATGAATATTTATGTAACCTTGATCAATTATTTTGAAACTATTTTCTCAATCTTCAATGTTCTAATATTTTCCATGACTTTTTAAGATTATTCACATACCTTAAATCATAGATTTTTTATTGAATTTTTACTTTGAAGGATTTAATAACAAATAGAAAAAGACAGGGAGAAATGGAAAGGGCCTAAGAAATTAAAGTTTCAGTATGACACACATATATTTCTCATGGATTGTAAATAGAGACCTAACTAATTATACTTGACCAAAATTCCACACATTTACATGCAATACAATGGAAATCTTCAATACAAAGCTTGTTACACCAAGAAATTATTCAAATGTACCTGGATCCAACATAGTAATTTTGTATTTCTAAGGAAAACATGTAACAAGTCTACAATAACTTAAGATTTACAATGAAGAATGACCAAGTGTTGGTCTCAAACTAATAATACTTTAATGAAAATATGCACACTCTTATTAAGAGTGGAGAGAAATCATGAAGAAAGAAAAAGTTAGCATTTCTCTAACTTAAGGCTATAAGTAATCAAGAATTTATCATCCCCTAAATAAATTACTATGGTCCCCTTTTATTTAATAAGAGTAACAAGGCTAGTTACATAAATCAATGATTCAAAATCCATCTATTGGAACCAATGGAAACAAATTGATAAGTGGCACATGGGTGATGTCATCACTTACCCTAATTAGTGAAAAATGGCTCATTAGAACTTTATGGAATATATTCACATCCTTTCTTCTTATCTAAATAATTTTGAACTTCTTCACACTTTCAAATTTTCCATGTTGTAGTACAACCTTAGCACAAGAAATCATTGCATAACTTGGTATATTACTATGCTGACATAGCTTTAGAACTAATCCACTAGTAGGCTTCATTAATTCAATCAAGTCAACACTTGGATTACTTAGCATTTAATTTTTAATTACATTCAAAATAACATTTGGACTATATCGAGGAATTTGGATACAAAATCCCCAAAAATACTAAGAAAATCACAAAACACTTCTTCACACTTCATTTGATATGTCTTCTATTAACATTTCTTCACCTTGCCTTACTTTATAGTCATTGTAGGAAATCAAAGTCTTATTTATTTGTCCTCTATCAATATATGTTGTGTATATTTGCTAACATAAAATCTCTATTTTTAGTTACCCTTAGGTTTTTATTCTACAAAAGGTTTCTTCTTCATTACCTTATTTAAAAAATTGTCATTCAATCAATTGACAAGATCATCTAATTGATAAGGTGGAAAAGTGAAACCCTAGGACTTCACTTTTGGATTTCGAGGCTTTTTCACAAATGTGGTGAGTTCCTCTTATCATTACACTTGTGCTATATATGTTGTGTACATTTGCTAACATAACATCCCTATTTTTAGTTACCCTTATGGTATTATTCTACAAAAAATTTCTTCTTCATTACCTTATTTAAAAAAAATTCATTCAATCAACTAACAAGATCATCTAATTGATAAGGTGGAAAAGTGAAACCCTAGGACTTCACTTTTGGATTTCAAGGCTTTTTCAAATGGATTTGGGAATGATTTTTGTGGTATAGGTGCCCCTTGGGAAGGCATTCCAAAGGGGTTAACAAACTCATCATCTTGTTGAAAGTCAATTTCTTTTTGTTTCCTTTGTAACTGTGATAGGTCGAATAGAGGTGTTAGAAATCAA
>VDFB02207258.1:75430-99517 GCA_007258455.2 Sequoia sempervirens | reverse complement strand
GACCAATGCTCACACCTTGCCCACATCGGGATCCTGGTGTACATACTGGTTAGAGTTGCTTCAGTACGTTTTGGTTTATCATCTAACCTTAATGGGTGCTTGTAATTTGAAATTGTAAAAAATCGAAAAAATTTGGCTCGGAATATTTCAGTGGTATCAGAGCCAAGATCCTGCCATCCTGTGCCCAACAAGGTTTAGTTGTTAGTCGTATGATAGAGAAATCAGTTTCTACACCAGAGGTCAGAACGGAGTTCAACTCAGTTTAGAAGTGGCAGATAAACATGGCTAACAGAGAAGAGATAAAGTTGGAACAAACACTTTTTGAGACCGGGAATAGACTTGACAAAGAATGTAAGTCAAGGGAAGATGAAAGGAATAATCTTCAAATATTGGAACAATGTTTGAGACAGGTGAAGCAGTCACCTTCTGAAATGATGCAGTTGGCATTATCACCGGCATTTCACCTTTTAGTTCAGCCCTATTGGCTGGGACACCCAAATGAAGAAATCAAGCTGCTGATTACTTCTTGCTTCATGGAGTTAATGAGAATAATGGTTCCCATGACACCCTATGATGATGAAACCATGAAAATCATTCTGAATATGATTGTAGAAAGTTTCCAAGATCTTGATGAAACTGGAAGCAATCTATTTGCTAGAAAGGTTGCTATCTTAAAAACATTTTCAGATCTCTGGGTAAGTAACTTGCTGTTTGCCTTGGAAATGCATGATCAGATTTATCACTTGTTCCATTACCTCTTCATATCCACTTGGAGTGAGCAAGAAGAGGATGTTATTGCAGCTGTGAAGAAAATCCTTATTCTCACCATTAATGAGTTAGATGAAATTCCACCAAATGTCCAATCTCTCCTCTTGGACACATATGAGTGTAAAAAAAAGGATTCTCCTATTACTGCTATGCTGATCAAGGAATTATTTAATCAATGTGAAGAGAAATTGAAGCCACTTTTGGAGAAGTCTGAACAAGATGCAAGAATATTTAGTGATCCTGATGATATAGATAATTCCAAAGAGTCTATACAAGGTCATATTGAAGATTTGGTAAAGAATGATTCTCTTCATGTTGCTGGCTCAACTTTTGAAGAAGTTCCACATGAAGAAATCAGTGACATACTTCCTCATGGTGAAGATAATGACGGTGAAGTTTTCAAAACAGCAAGCAATGAAGATTTTTCACTTCATTATGATGGTGACTTTGGGCTTGAGCAGAAAATTCGGTCTTTGGAGAGAAATGTTTTTGACGATATCAGTTTGAGGGATTTGGGACTTGACTTATTCAAAGAGTCATCACTACAAAGGGAGCATGATAAGTTTTTTCCTGTTGATCATCTTAATCAACCCACTAGCATTTGGGATCCAGGTGTGTTGGCACCAACGTATGAAAGAAAACCTTTGTGGGACGAATTTCCCTTTGATCCTGATGAAGACCAAAGTTTCGTTTGCATCGCAAGCTATAAGGAGGGCACAAAAGGAAAAATTGTCTTTGATGAAGAAGCTTGCTCTGAAGAGTTCCATGGTGACCCTTTCGAGTTGGTTGCAGCCACCAAGGAGGATGTTGTTTCTTCTAAAACTTTCAGAACAACATTCGATGATTCTTCGTTCAAGTTAGGGGCTGCCATAGCCTTTGAACAAGAAGACCAAGTGGCTCTTGATGATGTAGAGTTTGAAGGTGTTACTAAACACAAATATGATTTTCCAATGCTTGAAGCTGATTGCAAACTTGGGGTCAAAGAATCTGTGAAGTATGATGTTTTTTTTGACAATGAGCACTCTCCACTAGTCAATGGCGAAGTTCATGAATGTTGGAGCAGCAATGAAGGCAGCAAAGACAAGGGACAAGGTGCTGATTTTCAGTTGCAGCCTATCAGCAGTTCATCATCTTTGAATTCTCATGATTGGGACAAACAATTCAAGGTGTCCATTGACAAGGAAGTGCAAGCTTTATCCTTGTTTGATCACACACATAGCTTGGTTGAGGAATTGTACTGGAAGGCTCAGCTTGAAGAGAGACAAAGAGGAGTGAAAGATGAAGTTGCTCTTCCCAATCTGCAACTTATCAGAAACTCTTTGGTAACCTTGAAGTCCGAGTACATGCACTTGGTTGAAGATCGTGATTATGCCATTGAAGTTGCAAAGAAGACCATTTGTGCTTCTCAAGATAGAGTGAGAAAGATTGATGAACTTTCTCTGGAGCTTGGATCAACAAGAGCTACGCTAGAAGAAACTCAAATGGCATTAATGGAAATAGAAATGTCATAACCCATTTTTGGCTAGCATCGTGGGATCGTGAGATTGGCTATCATGAGACCCTCGTAGGCTGTGAGTGGTTAGAGGGTCGTTTCGAGCTTGGCTCAGTCAGATTGGCAGTTTTGATCAATTGGCTTTCGTTTGGGCTCGATCGGAGACCTTTTGCGAATTGCTATTTTTAGATTCGGGCTGATGGGACCCCTCTATTTTTAGCATTGGGATTTGGCGGCATCCGGAATCACTTCGAGTTCGTCACTTCAGCGAACAGTAATCGGATGAGTAACGGGGAAATATTAATATTTAATTGCATTGATTAAATATTAATTAATTAAGGATTATAATATAAAGTTATAATTTTTAATTATAACTTAAGTGATTTATCTTGAGGGGTGCGCCCATCATCAGAAGGGGCCAAAATTGACGTTTAAAATTATATTAAAATATTTCGCTGAGACTATGAGGAAATTAAAAGAATTAAAAAGTGAATATTTTAATGATTTCCTATTATTAAGGAAATCGCACTTTTCAGCTTAATAAAGGTTTTGCATTGGTTTCTGAGCCATTATGATATTTTATGAATTGAAAATTTGCCAGTCTTGCCAGAGAACGGAGACCTTAGGGTTTGAGTTCGAAATTCGTTGGAGAACGAGCCATCTCCATCGAAGCAGTTCAGAGGATGTGAAATAACATCTGATTTATTGCCATCAGAGGAATTTCTTCATTTCAGAAGAAGTTGCAGAGCATCACAGAGTTGATATATTCAAGGGTTTTCAGAGTTGAATCCAGTTGAACAAATCTATTCAGGAAAGCACCTATTTTTACCAGATACAGGAAACCACAGAGAAGGCTGTATATTTTATTTATTAATATTGCTGCACACAGGGCCGTACTGTTTTGTACAGGCCGTACTTGCAGCAAAGGACGTGATTCTTCATTGTGGTCAAGACGTCTCCTTTTGGCTTGTTACCTTCATTCAACTTTGGCGCCTAGGAGTCTGGAGTCATCTGCAATCACCAGACAGAGGGAGAAGGGCATGCTAGTTGCAGCTGTACCATATATGCCAGATCATTTAATGCTGTCTCAGAAATCAGGTTTTTAAATATTTGTTGCCTTTTCCTTTGCATGTTATCAGAACTCCATTGTAATCATCTCAGAAGTGTAATAGAATGTCTGGCAACATTATTATCAGTAGTTTCCACAGTTTTCAGAGTTGAAGTATTTTATTTAAATTTATTATTATTTTTCAGGCAAAATCGCCATTCTTCATTTTTATGCAAAAAACGTAAAACCCAAAATTGCAAAACCAAAACCTTCAGAAAACTTGAAACTCACCAAACAAGCGTCGGGGAAACTAGGGTTTCTACAAAAATCAGTTTGCTGATTTCAAAATTTTCACAAAGCAAGAGAATGCACATAAAGCCGAAGAAATCAAGCAAGTTTTTTGTGAGCTTGATAGTCTTCGAGAAGAGTTTGACCTTGAAGGTTTCACGAGAAGGACTGAAGTTACAAGTGCAGATTTAGATCAGCAAGATGGATGGAATAACTTTTCAAATTTTGACAATTCTCTCTTTGAAGAAGGTGATGAAGGAGATTATGGCAATCCTCTCTATGTGATGGAAGATGAAACAAAGAATGAGACTGAGTATGGTTTCCAGTGCTTGGATGCTTTGATCTCATTCCATGTGGATGTGCCACGTTTGCTGATTAGTCATGAATGCATAAGTGGGTTTGAGGATGGAGGTTCTACATGGGAGGTGACGAAGCAAGGTAATTTCAACATCTATGACATCAAGGTGTTGATGAGACAAGTCTTGGTGGCTGTTGGTAACTTCATTACAGCAGCAACGAGTGAAGATTTCAGACCTACTACTCAGGGGAAATGGGAAAAAGGTGAACTAGACTTTGGTGGGTGCACTCTTGACAATCCATCCCTTAGGTGGAATGATGTTTGGAATCATATTGATCAGTTTTGGGAGCTGAATTTGAAGCCACTCTATGTTTCATACTCCCTTAATGTGGAAGCTTTCATGGTTAAGCTTCAAGGATTTACTAGATGGGGCATCAGTTTCGTGAGAAGGCACTTGGTTCTCACTAGCACTTGGGAATGTGTAGAGATTTCTTTTCAGTGTGTTGAAAATCACTTTCAGTTGGGTATCCATGCTGGGGATTCTCAACTTGGGTTGTTAAAATTTATTATTTATGGAAAAGACTTTTGGAGGGATAAGGATCAAATTTCTAGATTTGTTGATGTTGTTCCCTTCTTTTCCAGCTACTTGATGGTTCCGTTTGTTCATCAACAAATGGATTGGAAAGAAATTTTGATTATGGGTTGGAGAGATCAACGATCGGTAGTTCTTGGAAGTGACTTTCAGCTCAGACAAGGGCAGATTTTGAGACACGAGCTTGCTGGTTGGTGGCAGACCAGCCACCTTACTTATGGGGTTACTTTCATTCAGGAGAGTTGGTTCCTCACTCCTGATCAAAGAGATGGTAGTTCTCTCATGGAGATGAATCTAGTGTGTTTTCCAACCACCTTGGAGGTGTCACTTTGCAGCTCGATGGTCATCTCACATGCTCACGCTTGGGATTTGGAGTGGTGTTGTTGTTTTCCCTTGGGTAGGACTCGAGAATCAGATTGCACTGCGCTGATCCTAGTCTTGATCAGCAGTAATTATTTGTTCCTTCACACTTTTCCTACCCTCCAAATTCATCTTATGATGGTTGATGATGTAAACTTTGACAGTTTACTCTCAGTATTGATTCATGACAGCAGTAGCTCACATGCTTTGGTTCACCATTCGGAGACTCATGGTGTTGGAACTATGATTGTTTCCTGTAGTCTTCATGGTTGTGCCAGTATAATTTAGATGAGGCATGGTAGCTTTATGCGAAGACATGAGTATGAGTTTGATGAGCTCTTGCAAAGGAATGCTTCCTTCCTTGTAAGAAGATTTGTAGGGGTCACACTTGCAGTCATGGTCCCGTTTGTTACCATGTGGAGGTATGGGAAGGAGTTCGATTTTGTTTTGAATAGTCTATCTTTCCTATTGCTTAGAATGGTGATTGACAGTAGTATGGTTGCTACTGTTAATTCAGGGGATCGTGGTCATGAGATGTGGCATGATTTTGATTTCCTTCCTTTAAGATCTTTCAGTTTGAGAATCATAGATGGTAACACTTTGGAGTTACAAGGGGAGTCAGTGCAACATTGGCATGATATTTTCATTGATGTGATCAGAGTGGCGCAGCGGAAGCATGGTGGGTTTTTCTTGAGACGCATTTGGGAACCAGGGATCATACTTGATCATACTTGTTGCGTATGGATTAGCCTTCAAATTACTGGAGTTGTGGTGGTATTGCTTGAGGACAAGCAATTTTGGGAAGGGCGGATTGTAATGTCCCCTTCTCAAACCTTATCGTTCCAGTGACCGTTGGCCTTTTCGTTGGGAACCCGAAGGCTAGTCGGAAGGTTAAATTAGGGTTTCCTAATTTTGAGGAGGTCATTGCTCAGAGATGGTGGATTCAATGGCGGATTCCTTCTGGGTTTTCAGAGGGCTTCGCAATGGTATGTTCATCTCGGCACTCAGAGCACTTTTTGGAATTTACTATTTTTAGTAAATTCTATTTTTGGCAGCTTTCCAGATTAGTTCAGCTCGGTTGACTTCCTGCTTCAGTTTGGTCAGATGTTTGGCTCAGTTTTGGCTTCAGGGCACCTGCGGAGGGATAAGCTAAGTCATTTAATTAAAAAAGTCACGTTAAATATTATATTTTAACATTGACCATGGGGCTAGATTAATGACTTAATGATGTTTTAAAAAAGGGGTCTTTTGAGGGTGGCGCCTCATTAAGAAATATTTTAATTATTCCCTAAGTCAAAGCATGGATATGAAGGGCGCATATTTTAAAGTATGATATGTAATTAAAATATCAAATCATGAGCCTTGAAGAGAAAGTAGCCTTCTTGAGGAGATGAGGGGTTTTGACCTAAAAGCTGATTTTAGGGTTTCGTGAAGTCAAACGAAACTTATAAAGAGGAGTCTTGTGCATCATTTTGGGGATCTTTTGTCGACTATACTGTTATGCTGCCGGATTGGCTCTGGGACTGCTTCGAGGAATGAAGGCCTCCTAGCTTGGGCATTGCTTCTCGCTTGAAAGACAGCGACTAGTGGTGATTTAAGATAGATTTGTGAGTTTGCATTTAGTTTTGAGCATTGTTTCAGCTTGTGCATTATTAGATCTGTTTTGCATATTAGTGGGTTTCAGCATTTTGCATTTTAAGCTACAGCAGATCCGTGTTTTCATTTGTAAATCAGAAAACAAAAATAATCTCGTTCTGGGTATTGTGTCATTGCATCTTATTGGTAAGGGCGCCCCTTCATGAATATTTGCAGATTTTAATACGAAGCTTATGATTTTATAATGCAAATCCGTCATTCCTTGAAGGCCGAACTTTCTAGAGTGCATTGGGATTCGTGTCAGTAATTAATAACCATTTTTAGATGCCATTTCTTATTACTAAGTTAGGCGCCATCATTTTGAGGGTCTATTGCATCAGATTTGAGATCATTTGGGTGAGAAATGAGAGAGTTATGAGCATATGAGTAAATTCATAGGTTGCTGGTTTTATGACAAAAAATGCAGATTTGTATGACAGTTTAAGAAATCTGCATCTTCCTTATCTGGTTGGTGTTGAGATTTCATTGTATACTTTGCAGAAGCTTCCTTGTTGAATGCATCATTTGAAAGAGCATCTTAAGTCTTGATATTGCAGGCAATGACATCTTTGTAAGCTGGCAGTAGTACTGACCAGTTGTTCTTATTATTGCTCATCGTTATTGTAATACTTATTCTTCCTTCAGTTCTTGTTGTAATAGATAAATCTCCGCCCTATGGTAGCTACTCTCCCATTCTGGGTTAGCAAGCACATTCTGGGTGTTGAGTGTTTTCAGCTTTCAGCATTTCTCTTTCAAGCATTGTTATTGTAATCACTCCGTCATATGGTCGCCCCTCACTCCGCATTGGATTGGGTAGCACATACTTGACGTTGAGTTCCCTTTCAGTATTTAGAGTAGAAGATCCTCTGACCATATGCTCGCCATCATCGGCGCCATTCTTGGTTAGAGTTGCTTTTTGCATAAGCAGTTTGATTCAGATCCTCTGACCAATGCTCACACCTTGCCCACATCGGGATCCTGGTGTACATACTGGTTAGAGTTGCTTCAGTACGTTTTGGTTTATCATCTAACCTTAACGGGTGCTTGTAATTTGAAATTGTAAAAAATCGAAAAAATTTGGCTCGGAATATTTTAATCCGGCTAAGGGAAAGCTTAGCAAATTTACTCCATTCTTCGGGCCTAAAACGACCGTTCCCTAGATGGTGGAATGAGAGTGTGCTTCATCCAGAAGTACAAATTGAGCATTACTGTGGAGTTTTGGTGAGATATTTCCAGTTTTCATGGTGCTGGTTATTATTTGGCTGAAGTTGATTTTACTTGCAGCTCTTTGAGTGATTTTATTTTGGTTTTGGGTATTGATGCATATTATTCCTTGACTAGAGGCGACCCCTTTTGGAAAGTTTCTGATTTTTTAATGAAGTGTGGAATTTTACCTAATGAAATTGCCCCATATGAAGGTTGTACCACTTGTAGATGCATTGGGATTCAAGGTGAAAGCATTTAATAAGTTTTGATGCAGATTTGTCATTGTGAATTGGGCGCCAACCTTCTCAAGAGCTTTTGCAAGTTATATTTCATCTTTTGGAGGTATTGTGAAGGAGTTGTGATCATTTTTATGTGTTTTGAGTTTGCTGGTAATCATTTCCAGATTGCTGATTTTTCTACCAGTTTGCTTCAGTTTTCTGATTTTGGTTTCAAACTTCATTAATTGAGAGGTTATCAAGTGGGAAAATCTTATATTTCATTGTGTTTTGTAAAGATTGTAATAACACTTGAAAATTGCAGTTGTTTATCATTGTAAGACTGTAAACAGTAATACTGTTCCAGTCATTTAATTAGTTGCAAATTCTTATGATTAATCTCTGATATATGTAACCCTTGGATGGTTTACCGCCAATGTGGAGAATAAATTTTGTATCTCTCATTATACCCACTGAAAAGTGGAGAATCCCCACTGTTAAGTGGATGCCCGCTACAACGGATGAATTAGTTTTGCATTGTAATGTTTTCCCCCCACTGTTCAAGAGGTAGCGTGGAAATTCTCATGGCTGGTTATCCGCCTAAGTTCATTTCAGTTTGTAATAAGTACTCTGCCATATGTTAGCACCTCGCCTTCAAAAGGATCTTGTGTGTACATTCTTAGCGTTGAGTCTTATCATTTACTTTCACTTGTAAATCAATTTCAGTTGTTGAGTTATTTAGATCTTAGGGATCTTCTGACCATATGCTCGCCCCGCTTCCTTCAATGGTTTTAGGGCGCATTCTTGGTTAGAGTTACCTTTCGCATCATTTTGGTTTTGGAGCTAGCCTTAACGGGTGCGTGTTGCAATTGTAATTGATATGTAAAATCAAGAAAAATTTTAAGGGGTATATGTCATCCTTGCCTCTATGCCATGCTAGGGAAGACTTCAAGAGGTCCTTGCCATGTGAGCGCGGACTTCCAAACTTTCTCGCCATTGCCTCATCTAAGGTATGGCAGACTTCCTTGCTTTCATGCCACATCCCTCAAATTAAGGGCGGACTTTGTTAATGGCTTGACATTCTCTCATCTCCATGGCAAGGGCGATTTTCTCCAGACTTAGGCACATTTCTCCATGAATTTCATGCCTTTGGGTTGATTTTTTTTTGGTGATTTTCTCATGATTTTCAACTGATTTTTCCAGATTTTTCCCTTGCTTTTCCATGCTTTTCCTAATTTTTGCTTGGTTTTTCGATTTTTACTTTGATTTTTCAATTTTTTTGGCCGATTTTTGTTCTAAAAGTGGAAACATTGACTCGTTGACCAAGGTTGACTTTCTAAAAATAGAAAAAGCAAAATCCCCAAAAATAGGGAACCCAATTTGGTCCAAAATGCCAAAAATGAAAAAGTGAAAAAGCAAAAAACAAATTCCCTAAAAGTAGGAAGTGTCAGAATTGGCCCAAAGCACAGGCGATCCTCATCTCCCGGACCTTCTAAGCACTTCTGTGACGTTTAGGCACTGATTCAAACATGGATTATCAACTTGGCTCGAATGACTCTCAAAAGACTAACCTGAAACTCTTAAAACAATGACCTCAAGAAACCGTTGGGTGGAGGCAAATCCCTAAAAACTAGCAAACCACTAGGGGTCCCCATTTGCAATGGGGCGATGTGTAAAAAGGTCACAATAGAACATTACAGTGGTATCAAAGCCAAGAATTCTACCAGGCTATTGGGTGTGTTACGCTGTAGAAACCCTTGTTTCCCCGTTTTCTCTGAATCTGACTGTTTTTATGGTTTTTGAAGGTTTTTGGTTTTCTTGACTGTTTTGTGGTTTTTTGAGCATAAATGCAATAATGCGATTTTGCAAGAAATAGAAAATAAATTCTATAAAAATTAATCAACTCTGGAAACAATGGTATCTAATGCAAATACGGATGCCAGTCTATTAATTAATCTTCTGAGACGATTACAATAAAGATCCAATGACATGCAATCTAAAAAGCAATGATTTTTATTAAAGAACCTGGTATTAGCAGCAAACTGGAAATAACCAGATCTGGTACGGCTGCAATAAATGAACCCTTCTCCCTCTGTCTAATGCTTGCAGAATGATCCAGACACTGAGGCGCCTCCCAGAATGAAGATAGAGAACCAGAGTGAAAGGCATTTTGCACAAGATGTAAGTACGGCCTGAAGATGAAGTATGGCCTGCAGCAAAGGTACGGCCCTACCACAGCAGCAAGTACAATGGTACGGCCTCTTGGAAACAATGTCCAGACTCCAATATAATATGCGCCTTGATGAAGAATGGCTACTGGATGAAAACCTAATAAAAACTCTTAAGGTAAAAGCTCTCTGGATGCTCTGTAATTTCTTCTAGATGAAGAAATTCCTCTGCCTGGCAATAAATCGGATGATATTTCACACCCTCTGAATCGCTTTCACTGGAGATGGCTCGTTCCCCAATGCTTTGAGACTGAAACCCTTGGCTTCCGTGCTCTTGACGAAACTTGATCAATTTTCAATAAACAATGACATAATGGCTCGAATTTCCAAGCAAAGCTTATATCTCCTTTGAAAAGTGTGAATTCCTTAATAATAGGGAATCATTCAAAATTCGACTTTTCTTATTTAATTCTTTCAATAGTCTTTGACCAAATTTTTCGTTATAATTTAATATCACAAATGGCCCCCTTCCATGATGGGCGACCCCTCAGCTTAAATCACTTAAGTCATAATATTAAAATATCATAACTTTATATTATATGCTCCAATTAATTAATATTTAATTATTTCAATTAAATATTAATATCTCTCTAAATATTCACCCGATGCCCGAGCCGTCTGAAGCTGTCGACTAAGGAAGTGATTCTGCATGTAATCCATCCATACTGCTAAAAATAGCAGGGGTCTCATGCTGAGTGCCAGATACTGCTAAAAATAGCAACTCAGGCTAGAAGTGTCCGAATGAGCCCGAACGAAAGCCAACTGATCAAAATACTGACAACTAAAGCTGAGCCAAGCTCCATCAAGACCCTCTATCCAATCTATCAGCCTACGAGGGTCACATAATAGGCGAATCCTGTGCTCTGAGAGATGTCAACTAGAAGGGGACATGACATACGCAGACAATGTTAGATCATAAAATGGAGCATCTCAACGAAGAAGAAATCTTTTGGGGAATTTATGAAAATTATAAAGCATTGGGAGCGGATTTTCGTGCTCAGATTTCATTTGCTGATTACATGGATCTTAGTATTAAGTATGATCGGAGATTGCAAAGGAAAAAAGAAAATTTGTGTGGGAAACTTTACACTGCAGATATAAAACTTAAGGACTCATCTCAGCCAATCTAATACTTTGGAAGAAGTTAAAGATTATCTATCCAAGGTTAATCAATCACCTTCTAAAGTGATGAGTACAGCTATGAGTCCTTTGGTGCATTCTTTGGGTAAGCCAGAATTAATGAGACATCAAGATGAGGAGACAAGATTGGCGGTTGTCACTTGTATAAGTGAAATTACGAGGATTATAGCTCCTGAAGAACCTTATGATAATGACAAAATGAGAGGGTCATGCAGCTAATTATTGAGATCTTTAATGGGATAGGTGACATCAAAAGCCCTACTTTCAATAAAAGGGTCAAAATTTTAGAATTGATGGCACAAGTGCATTCATGTGTTATCATGTTTGATTATGATGGTCTTATTCTCCAGTTATTCGATTGCTTCATTTTAGGAATTAGTAAACGCCATTCAAACAAGGTGAAGATGGATATGTTCAACATCCTGCCTGTGATCCTAGATGAAGATGTTGATGTTTGCAAGTAGTTGTGATTTGATTTGTTAGACATTTGGAGAGGAGAGCAACATGTTTCGACTGCAGCATATGATCTCTCAAGAAGATTGGTTGAGCAACAAATTGAGAAGTTCAAGGAACAACTGACTATAGAAGAGTTGATCTCATTTGGTTTACAAGTTTCACCTTCTCTTCAAGAGGATAGCATGCCATCATCCAATGAATCAGTTGTGTGGGATGATGAACTCAAAGAACAAACGGAGCCCTCTTGTGTTTGGACACCTAATCAGTGTATTGAGGATATTTTTACAGATGGAATCAGCACTATCATAATTCCAAATCAGAATGTGTCCATACAAGACTTTGCAGAAGAAGAATTTCAGGCACAATTAGAAGCTTCTTCATGCGAAGTAGAAGCTAGACATACACCCCATAGTCCGCACAGTTTGAGGAACCAATTGAAGATGAATAAGGATGAGATTGTGGCAACATTATCTCATCATGATAAAATGCACAAGTTGATTGAGAATCACGTTTGGATGGTTCAATTAGAGAGAAGAAAAATGGGAGTTGAAGCAGATTCTTCTCATGATAACTTGCAGGAAATCAAAGAAGGTATGGGAACAATGAAGACAAACTATTTGCACCTTCTTTTAGATCGCGACCACCTTCTCAATCTTGTTGAGATTTATTCAGATGCTTTGAAAAGGAAAGAAGAAGTTGATGATCTTTGCTTATAGTTGAGCATGGCTCATCTTTCCTTACACAAAGCAGAAAATTCTATTGCAGCTACACTGGTGGTCCATGAGCATGAGGCAAGAACCTTGGAAATTAAACAGATCATTGAAGGAATTGATGAACTCCATAGGAATGAGATGATGCATTATGACTTCAGCACTTTCCTGGTTGGAGAGGTGCAGCATGTAGATAAAGATTGGAGCTAGTTTGAAGATCAATTCTCACATGCAGAAACAAGGTCTCTTTTGATGGTTAAACAAGAAGAGTCAGTTGGTGATGGATGCATTGTACTTGATCTTGAGAGGTATATGACCGAGTTGCCGATTGATTTCAATCTATGGTTTGGAGATAGGCTGTTGGCAGCAGTATCCCAGCACCATTCTCATGGGTTTTACCTCCTACTTCATTGGTTGATGGCTGTCCTACTTTGCTGGTCAGAGTTCTGTCAGGTTACACTTTGAGGGCAGCGGCTGTTGGTATGGATAGGAGAGATTGGGATTGTTACTTTGGAGTTAGAGGTTGGAGTGATGATGAGTTCTTACCATCATTGGGCAGCAGAGATACCTTTCGCTCCATCCTGGACTTGATTCACAGGTTACATGGTGTTCTTCTTATTTATGCCACCAGCTTGACAGATGTCGGTATATGTTTTTATGCACCTATGTTGGGTGTCCTTCACATCTGCAGGAGACCACTCAGTGTGGAATGGATTGTTGATGATACAAACACATCAGTCTTGGCTGTAGATTCAAGCGTTATAGGAGATTTGAGCACAAGGCTCTACATTGGAACTTTTGAGATGGACATTGGTCAGTCTTATCAAAAGAAGATGATTTCTTCCAAGTCTTGCACGTTGGGCACTAGTGTTGTTCTAGCCTCTTTTCAAGAGATTGAAGGCATTTATGATGGTACTTCTCTTACTCCTAAAAGTAAGTCAGGACACTTGCAGTTGCTTTCCGATAGGGTTCTTGTTGATAGAGCTGCAAGGGGTAATGATGATGTTATTGCAAGACAAACTCATCCTATTGTGAGTTGTGAGTCTTCTTCTGATGATGGTAGTATAGGATGGGATACACATGACTATTCAGGTATTCCATTGGCGCAAGCAGCAGAGTTTCACCTTGATTACATAATGAGGTGTGCTCATTAGTTTACTTTCAGCCCACATACACAGAATTTGACTTTGTCCTTGATGACGCAGAGAGGTGAGTTGAGTAAGAGGTGTTCCAAGTTTTGCAAGTCTTTTACTCTGTTCTCTCCAGTAGATTGCTTCCAGAAGCAAGGATTGGGGACTTGGTACGATTGGACTTTAGACGTTATTAGAGTGGTACAACAGAAGTCAGTTGGTGTTGAGATTGAAGGACTTCCAGTTTATCCATGGGATCCAAGTATGATATTTGAGGTGTATCAGCATAGTACTTGGAGTTGGTTGATTTATAGAGTTGGGACCAAAGGAATTTCATTGTTGGATGGTTAGTTTCATTGGTTGACAAACTTTGATAGCGTCTTGGGTTCTAGCTGCATACAAAGGTTATGGATTAGCACATGTTGTAGGACCATTTGGGATCCGGGTGGTTAGTGGACAGGTGCGGTTGGTTTTCCATTCAAGCTTCAAGTGTTGTGACAGTCGAGATGGTTTGGCAGTTGCGGATTCTTGACGGAAAACAATCTCTGGGAAGGGAGGACTGTAATGTCCCCGTTTTTTGGGCCCTCTTAAGGAATAATCATTATTTTAATTATTTAATCTTACTAGGCAAAAAGTGCAAAGTCAAAAGGGTAATATTAAATAATTATATTAAAAGGTTAAAAAGTGATTTAAGTATTTGTTGGCGTTTAAATTCGCACCTCTGGAATGCGTATTTGAAATGGACAGCTATGCACAGTAAAATTGCTCTTCAAATTGGGAGGGGAAGCTCCCTCTTGCTGATGGTGTTGAAAGAAAGTAAACTAAGAACTAAGTTGCCTATCTTTTTGATCAGCTTAGAGCACAAAGTTTATTAAACACAAACGCCGCAGCTGAGATTTTCTGTTTTAAGAACTTCAACTATGACTAACTTAAACTAAAGATGTTTCTGACTTCTCGAGTAATACACAAAGCAAGAGAAACTAGAAATGAACAAGGTTGATTTCTGAAAAAATACTTCAATAAACTCTTTCTCAACAAACAACTACACACTTCAATGTAAGCTGAAATCAAGATCATAAAAGTATAACACAAATAACGGAAATCTGAGATGTTATATAAAGGCAAAGGAGGCTCATGATTTTATTACTCAAACCTTTGGAACAAAACTTACTTCTAACATGCCTGGAACAAGAAATTGCAGCTAAAGAGGCTTGCAATCTTGTTCTTACACAATATGAACAGCAGTTACAACAACTCCTTGTTGGCTAAAAGAGACTCAACAATTTGCTATCATAAAACAATTGAACAACACTTGAATAACAAATAGAAGGCACAATAGGCTCAGCGTTTTGTTATCACTAGCATGGTTAAAACAAAGTGAACTGAAACTGAATAACAACTTGTTGCAATACAAGCTCGCAATTTCCTATCACAATAACCGTTAAAGAAAACTAATGAGCAAAGGCTCTTATTTATAGGCAAGCAGAGGAGTAGGCAACCCTAAAATCTCCTTGCTTTCACAATCTAGGGCCTGCTCAACAAGCAAGCTTTATTTCTAAATCTAGAAAGAAGATAACATCTAACACCTAAGAAAGCAGAAAAAGCGGGAAACGCCAACTATTACATTTATCTTCTTTCTCTTCTCAAAGAATGGATAAGAATTATTCCAAGAATAGAAAGAAAGCGGGAAGAAAGTTGCTTTAAAGCTCGATCACATCCGCTAAAAAGTTAGAAATTGTGTCCCGGTTCGGTGCATCTATGCCATCAATAGCAAAACACCGCTTTTGAATATCTTCAGCATCTGCAACAGATCTCGGGAAATCTTCGACCTCATTGGCCGCCTTCTCAAACTTTGTTGACATCATCGAAATATGAATCATCCTTCCACCAACTGGATTGCAAATGCGAACAACACTCTGAAATTGAGTTTGCACCTCATCAAGCCCGACGTAGGAACCATCTTCAAGACTATATCGAGAAGGAATCTCTATGACAAACTCACTGATGAAAAGAAGAGCTTCGATCACCATTTGTCTGTAGGCAATAAACTCTTCGGATGTCCTCTCGTAAGTTTTAACTTTGAAAACATGACGCTCTCTCCAAGCAAGGATATGCCTCTTGTATTCTTTTGAAATTGCTGAACCATAGGCTGTATCTAAATCAGCAATGATGATCTCATGCCTTGGTCTTACTTCAGCCAGTGTTTGTTCAAACCCTTGTATACTTTGACGTAGCTCATGAGCGTTTTCTTTCAACTGGAACATCCGTGCCAAAATCTCTATTCCTCTGACAATGAAACTCTCAATCCACTCCTGAGTATCTTTCCCACAAATGACCAGCTGTCTCAACTGATGATGATCAGCTGGTGTCTCTAAAATCTAGGGCAGCAACTAGGTTGCCTGTGAAGAACCATGGACAAGGTTAGAAATATAAAGCCTGAGCTGCTAATTTTCAACCTTGAGGGCTGCCTTGTCTTCTCCATCCTTGAGCATTCTTTCCTGGAGGTTTTCGGACACAACTCTAAATAGACTCACATCCGCATGTCTGGTATTTCTACCAAGATTAGCCCTGACCATCACGATGTCATCCATATTCACCTCATCCCTGTTCTTATCCTTTGGGGGTAATGCAATCTCCATGATTATCTCGCTATCAGGATTCCTATAAAAGTGAACTTGTTTCTTTGCCTTCTTCTTAGGAGGTTCCTGATAGATGTTATCAAGATCATCAAAATTTACCTGATATGAAGGTCTTCTTCTCACCCTTCCCAAGGAGCTCTCAAGCCAAGATACGGTAGTATCTTTACTAACTTCCTTAGGAGGTACAATTGCAATTTCCTCATCATCTTCAATATCAAGGTCGATGTGAATTGGTAAAGGCTCTGTCAAAGGTACAAAAACATGTGTTAAACACGGTTCCTCTGCTTCTTTCTGAGGTACGGGCTCGTCAGAAGGAGCTTCTGTTACAACTGTAGGTTGCTCCTATATGACTATGCCTGAGAAGTCTAACCCTCTTCTTACATTTTTATTTGATCTACTACCTTTGACGCCTTCTTGAGACTGACTTTTACCCTTCCCTTTTGACTGTGCTCTGGAAGAAGAGGGAATTGTCCTTGGTGGCTCTGCTACTGGAATGGAGTTTTTCCTCTTAAGGATTAGGAAAACCTTGCTATGTTCAAGGACTTGTCTTGTCCTGTCTTCAACTGAGAGGGACTCTTTATTAGCCCAGTTGACTTGAAGAAGGGGCTGATCTTCAATTAAACACGGTATGTCCCCTTCTCAAACTGATTGTTCTTGTGACCGTTGGCCTTTTACGGAAACCCGAGGCTAATTCGGAAGATAAATTAGGGTTCCTATTACAGGAGGTCATTATTCCCGGAACATGGTGGATTCAATGGCCGGATTCATGCAGGTTTTGAGAGGCTTAGCGGTATATTCATCTCGGCATTGAGCATTTTTAAAATTTACTATTTTTAGTAGGTAGTACTGGCGATAAGCGAGGGATGGTAGCGAGGGCAGTTGACTTTCCCTTCGGTTGAGCTCAAGTGGCATGTCGGTTTGAGCTTGAAATGCAGTTAAGGAGAGGTAGAAGCTCATTCACTTAAAATAACATTATAATTAAATGTTATTTTATCACTTGTAACCTAGTCGAATGACTTAATGTGGATTTTAAGGTGGACTCAAGGGTGGCCTTCATTAAGGTTATATTTAATATTTGGTGAATTACAAGTCAAAGGAAATTAATGTGGTAGCATTTATCAAGGTGATGTTTTAATTAAAATATAATTATTGAGCTAAAAGGTGAAAAGGGCTATGAGAAGATTGGTTTGAGCTTTAGGGTTGGATTTTAGGAACATTGAAGTCAAACATAGAAAGAGAGTCTTGTGCATCATTTCATCATCTTTGGTCTATGCTAATGTTATCTTGCGAAAGCAGTTCTTGGAGTGCTTGAGATGCACAATTAAGGCTGGAAGCTTACGTGCGAGGGCTTGGCACCTAGTGGAGAGGTTCGATTATTTAAGATAGATTTGTGAGTTCATTGGTTTTTGTGCATCGTAGAAGTCATTGTAATTCTTAGTTTCTGATTTCTGCATATTAGATGTATTTTCTGGAGTTGCTGATTTGATACAGCAGATTTCATGTTTTATTCATATCTCAAAAAAGACAAAAAAAATAGTTCTGGGTATTGCATTTATAGCATTGTCTAGGAGAGGCGAATTTGTGTCTCAAATCTCAGATTTTATGGTGTTGTATTTAATTTTAAAAGCCAAGTCGAACTTTCCAGCTTGGCCGTACCTTTTAGAATTGCATTGAAATCCGTGTAAATTAAATTAGGGTCTCTATGTTCAGTTTTAGTGTCTTGAAAGGGTCGCCTATACCTTGAGAGAGTAATGCATCTTATCTTGCATCAATCGGATAACATTTGAGAAAGTTATGAACAAATCATTGTGGATGTAAGCTGCTGATTTTTGTGAAAAGTGCAGATCTGATTATGACAGTCCAAGAAATCTGCATTTTCTGACTTGGGTTTTTGACATGGTGGTTTATTTAGAGCTGGTAACAAATTTATTGTTGATTGCTCCATCTGGAAGGACTTTGATGTATTGACATTGCAGGCAAGAATTACATTTTGTAAACTGGCAGTAGTACTGACCAGTATTCTCTAATATTGCTTTGTCATTAATTGTAATTCACGTTCTTGCTTTCTATACTAGTGAATTAGTTATAACTCCGCCCTATGGTAGCTACTCTCCCATCTTGGGTCAGCAAGCACATTCTTGGTGTTGAGTGTTTTCCAGCTTCAGCATTTCTCTTTCAAGTTGTTTTATTGTAATCACTCCGTCATATGGTCGCCCCTCACTCCGCATTGGATTGGGTAGCACATACTTGACGTTGAGTTCTTTTCTGCATTTAGAATAGAAGACCCTCTGACCAATGCTCGCCATCATCGGCGCCATACTGGTTAGAGTTACAGCATAAGCAGTTCAATTTAGATCCTCTGACCAATGCTCGCCATCTTCGGCGCCATTCTGGTTAGAGTTGCTTCCTTGCACGTTTTGGTTTTCTCATCTAACCTTAACGGGTGCACTGCTTTGTAATGTTGTAATCTGTTATTTGAAAAACGAAAAAAAAATTGGCTCGGTATATTTCAGTGGTATCAGAGCCAAGATCCTGCCATCCTGTGCCCATCAGAGTTCACTTGACAGAGAAAGATGACTACAGAGAAGTCTCTACTTGAGTTAATGCATGATGTGTATACGCTATTGAAGGATCCAGAGTTAAGGTGTGGAATCAGAAAGATTTATGCTAAGTCTGAGAAGTCGGATTTGATTGGGGTTTCTAAAGAATGCCAGTTCAAGAGGAAATGTGAACACGAGGCTGACATACTCGACAGAGATTATCAGAGCTTGGCAGATGAGATTAAGAACGATGTTTCATTTGACACCTTTTTGACTTGTGAGGGGGATTATCACCCTGGAAAGCGGGCTATGGTCAACTACATCAAAAAAATGATTAAGGAGGAAGCAGAATGTGCCATGGTTGCAGGTGCAATAAAGGTAGAAGAAATGCCTGTTTGTAGGTTGCAGCCCACAAGTAAGCAGAATGAAGAGAAAAATCAGTCAACTAGTGTTGAGGATGGCACAAGCGAGGTGCTCATTTTGCCTAAAAATGATAGGGCGTTGGATGAAGAAACCTTGACAGATGAGGAGTGTGCGGGAGAGCCCCATAATACTCCCCTTGACTTGCATGTGATAGCAAGTGATGTAGATCAGTTCGGTGAGAAGAATATAGCCGCAGACTTGAATCCTAATTTGGATTCATCTCATGAAGGTTTTGAGACTAAGGGCTTCACAAAGGATGTTGGTAATGTTTTTGAGGTGTTTGTACCTCCTCTTGTTGAAGATTTAGTGATAGATAGTTTTCCTCTTGTTGCTGTTCAAACTCCTCAAGAGTTTTCACAAGATGAATTTATTACAAGTGATCAAGAAGACCTCTATGGCATGCATATGACTGTTCATGATGAGATCAGAAACATACCTATAGATGATAGGTTCATTGAAGATAAGGATGATAAAAAATTTCAAACAGCTAGCTCTAAAGATTCCTTACTTCCTTTCAGTGACAGTGCTAAGGGTGGTTTTGAGTTTGAACTTCAAACCCAACCATTGGAGGGAGGTACTTATGAAGACATCAGCTTTAGTGATTTGGGAGTTGACCTATTCCAAGAATCAACACTCCAAATGTTGCACAAAGAACACTCTTCTTGTGATCAAAACAATCAGCCTCTCACCATTTGGGATCCAGGTGTGAAGGCACTTAGTGATGACAAGCCGGTATGGGATGAATTTCCCTTTGATCCGGATGAAGAAATGGAACTCGATAAGGGTTCTCTATCAGCAGACAATGGTGTTAATATGCTTAAGTTTGGGGCTGCTTTCAAGTTTGATCAGAGTAACATGGAAGAGGAAACAGAGTTTGAGGGCCATATGGCTCTTGAAGATGAAAGGTTTGGAGGAATTACCAAACATAAATCTGATTTATCAAGGCATGAAGCTGATTGCAATCAACGAGTTGAAGGCTTAGTGGAGTATGATGTTTCCCAAGACATTGAGCACTCCCCACTAGTTGGTGGTGAAGTACAAGAATGTTGGAGCAACAATGAGGGCAGCAAAAGCGTGAAACGAAGTTCTGTTTTTCAGTTACAGCCTATCGGCAATTCACCATCTTCGCATTCTTATGAGTGTGAAGGCCAACCTGAGGTGTCCGTTGAAGATGAAGTGCGAGCTCTATCTAGATTTGATCGCACACATAGTCTGATTGAAGGGCTTATTTGGGATGCTCAGTTTGAAAAGAGACAAAGAGAAGTGAAATATGAGGTTGCTCTTCCCAAGTTGCAACTTATCAGAGACTCATTGGAGACCTTGAAGTCTGAGTACATAGGCTTGATTGAAGATAGAGATCATGCCGTTGAATCTGCAAAGAAGGCCTTCATTGTTTTCGAAGAAAGGGAGAGTATGGTTGATGAGCTCACTTTGGAGCTTAAATCAACAAAGGACAAGTTGAAAGAAACTCAGTTGGATCTAACAGAGGTTGCAGACCAGTTTGCAGATTTCAACTTTTTCAAGGAGCAAGAGGATGCACAAAGAGCTAAAAAAATCAATCAAGTGATTGGAGATTTTGACTATCTTCAAGAGGAGTTTGATCTTGAAAGCATTTCAAGAGAGTCAGAAGTTGCATGTGCAGATTTGGGGCAGCGAGACGTAAGGAATGGCTTCCAAGTCTTCGACAATCCCTTCTTTGAAGTGGGTGCTGAAGCAACTTATGACAATCCTCTCTTTGTTTTGAAAAAAGAGTCAAGTAGTGAAGAGACCAAGCATGAGGTCAAGCGTGAACTCCAATCTAAGGATGCCTTGATATCACTCCATGACGATGTGCCACGTATGTTGAGTAGTAAAGAATGCTTAAGAGGAATTGAGGATGCAGTCTTCACTTTGGAAAAGGGACCAAAATATGGTGATTGCACTCTTGTCAATCCATTCCTTGGGTTGAGGGATGCTAGTCTGCTCTGGGAGTTGAATTCGAAGTCATCTTATGTTTCATGCTTCAGTGTTCCTGAAGTTTTCATGGTTTGGTTTCAAAGGTTCATCAGAGGGGATGCCAATTTTACAAGTATGCGCTTGATTTTGACTAGCACTCAGAGATGTGCTATGTTTCCTTGCCGGAGTGTTGGAGATTATTTTCAGTTGGGTATTCAAGCTTGGGATTCTCAACAAGGGTTGATAGAGCATAAAGTTTGTGGAAAGAAGAAATTATGGAGGAACAAGAATCAAATTTTCAGACTTTTTGGTGTCGTTCTTTTCTTTAGCAGCTTCTTGATGGTTCCATTTGTTCATCAACAAATGGATTGGAGAGAGATTTTGAGCATGGGTTGGAGAAACGAACGATTGGTTGCTCTTGAATGTGTTTTCCGGCTAAGACATGGACAGATTTTGAGACTCGAGCTTGCTGGTTTGAGGCAGACCAGCCACCTTACAGGTTGCGTTTATCGCATTTAGGAGAGTTGGTTCATCACTCCTGATCAAAGAGGTGGTAGTTCTCTCATGGAGATGAATCTAGTGTGTTTTCCAACCACCTTGGAGGTGTCACCTTGCAGCTCGATGGTCATCTCACATGCTCACGTTCGGGATCTTGAGTGGTGTTGTTGTTTTCCCTTGGGTAGGACTCAAGAATCTGATTGCACTACGCTGATCGTAGCCTTGATCAGCAGCAATTATTTGTTCCATCACACTTTTCCTACTCTCCAAATTCATCTTATGATGGTTGATGATGTAAACTTTGACAGTTTACTCTCAGTATTGATTCATGACAGCAGTAGCTCACATGCTTTGGTTCACCATTCGGAGATTCATGGGGTTGGGACTATGATTGTTTTCTGTAGTCTTCATGGTTGTGCCAGTATAATTCAGATGAGGCATGGTAGCTTTATGCGGAGACATGAGTATGAGTTTGTTGAGCTCTTGCAAAGGAATGCTTCCTTCTTGGTAAGAAGATTTTTAGGGGTCACACTTGCAGTCATGGTCCCGTTTGTTACCATGTGGAGGTATGGGGAGGGGTTCGATTTTGATTTGAATAGTCTATCTCTCCTATTGCTTGGAATGGTGATTGACAGTAGTATGGTTGATACTGTTAATTCGGGGGATCGTGGACATGAGATGTTGCATGATTTTGATTTCCTTCCTTTAAGATCTTTCAGTTTGAGAATCATAGATGGTAACACTTTGGAGTTACAAGGGGAATCAGTGCAGCATTGGCACGATATTTTCATCGATGTGATCAGAGTGGCGCAGCGGAAGCATGGTGGGTTGTTCCTGAGACGCATTTGGGAACCAGGGATCATACTTGTTGCGTATGGATTAGTCTTCAAACTACGGGAGTTATGGTGGTATTGCTTGAGGACAAGCAATTTTGGGAAGGGCGGATTGTAATGTCCCCTTCTCAAACCTGATTGTTCTTGTGACCGTTGGCCTTTTTTCTGGAAACCCGAAGGCTAGTCGGAGGATAAATTAGGGTTTCCTATTTTTGAGGAGGTCATTGTTCAGAGATGGTGGATTCAATGGCGGATTCCTTCTGGGTTTTCAGAGGGCTTCGCAGGGGTATGTTCATCTCGGCATTCAGAGCATTTTCTGGAATTTACTATTTTTAGTAAATTCTATTTTTGGCAGTAAACAGGATGGTAGCAGGCAGTTGACTTTCCCCTTCAGTTGACTCAAGTGGCGTATTCAGTTTCGGGCTTCAGAATGCAGTTCTGGGAAGTCGAGCTCATTTCACTTAAAATAACATTATAATTAAAATGTTATTTTATCACCTTGGCCTAGTCGAATGACTTAATGTCGTTTTAAAAGGTGGACTCAAAGGGTGGCGCCTTCATTAAGGTTATATTTAATATTTGGTGAATTTTCCAAAGTCAAAGGAAATTAATGTGGGCACATTTATCAAGGTGATGTTTTAATTAAAATATGATTATTGAGCTAAAGGTGAAAAGGACGCCTTATTGAAGGAAAAGTTAGGGTTTGAGCTTGAGTTGGATTTTAGGGTTTCTTGAAGTCAAACGGAACTTATAAAAAGGAGTCTTATGCATCATTTCTGCATCTTTGGTCTATGCTAATGTTATGCTGCCGAAATGGTTGCGGGAATTCTTCGAGGAATGAATGCCTCCTAGTCTGGGCTCGACTTCGTGCTTGAGAGACAGCACCTAGTGGAGAGGTTCGATTATTTAAGATAGATTTGTGAGTTCATTGGTTTTTGTGCATCGTAGAAGTCATTGTAATTCTTAGTTTCTGATTTCTGCATATTAGAGGTATTTTCTGGAGTTGCTGATTTGATACAACAGATTTCATGTTTTATTCATATCTCAAAAAAGACAAAAAAAATAGTTCTGGGTATTGCATTTATAGCATTGTCTAGGAGAGGCGAATTTGTGTCTCAAATCTCAGATTTTATGGTGTTGTATTTAATTTTAAAAGCTAAGTCGAACTTTCCAGCTTGGCCGTACCTTTTAGAATTGCATTGAAATCCGTGTAAATTAAATTAGGGTCTCTTTGTTCAGTTTTAGTGTCTTGAAATGGTCGCCTATACCTTGAGAGAGTAATGCATCTTATCTTGCATCAATCGGATAACATTTGAGAAAGTTATGAACAAATCATTGTGGATGTAAGCTGCTGATTTTTGTGAAAAGTGCAGATCTGATTATGACAGTCCAAGAAATCTGCATTTTCTGACTTGGGTTTTGACATGGTGGTTTATTTAGAGCTTGTAACAGATTTATTGTTGATTGCTCCATCTGGAAGGACTTTGATGTATTGACATTGCAGGCAAGAATTACATTTTGTAAACTGGCAGTAGTACTGACCAGTATTCTCTAATATTGCTTTGTCATTAATTGTAATTCCCGTTCTTGCTTTCTATACTAGTGAATTAGTTATAACTCCACCCTATGGTAGCTACTCTCCCATCTTGGGTC